>VDFB02216805.1:0-45419 GCA_007258455.2 Sequoia sempervirens
AACTATTTGACCTACTTAAACTTCACTAATTTGAAAAAAACTTTAATAAATTAGAAAGAGATTCAAATTGTTGAAATTTTTGTTTGAAATCATATTTGAATTTTAAGTTTAAGCATCTCAAATTATTTGATAAAATTTAAGTTTTACTAATTTCATTGAAAAATGACCACTTAAGACCCCTTTTTAATTCACCATTTCTCTTGCATACTCTCTAACTATACCCACATCAATTCTATAATATATCGATAAAATCAAGGTGCAATAGATGAACAAACCCTTCAAGAATAAGAATTTTACTAATTTAGTTTACCCTAAATACAATTCTATAGTATTTATTCATTTTAGTTAGAAAGATTTTGTTTATATTAAAGTTGTGTATTGATATATTATGTAATGTTTATATTTTAGAATACAAATAGAAACATAATCTTTTAAATAATGTCTATATAATTTTAGAGAAATAATTGTTTAAAATTTTATAATTAATTTGTCATCTTCCAAACTATGATTTCTAAATTCTCTCAAAAATTTACCATTGAACTTCTACCTTTGTTAATATTAAGAGTATTGTTCTAATTCTTGTGAATAAGACTTTAAGAACCTAGGGAAGATTCATATAACCATTTTCCTTCACTTAATATGTTAGGAAAGGCTCTAGGGGCACAATGCCTCTTTGCGTGATAGGATTTTCACCTTACTTTAGTTTTTAAGATGATTAATGTTGAATACTTTTCTTCTCTAAGTAATTGATTTCTAAATATACTATCATTTTAATATTTATTTTTATATATTTAATAGACTTTTTTCACTTTTACACTAGTTTTATGAATATTACATTATATATTTTTATTTTTATTTAAAATTAAAGATTATGATATTTTCTTGATTATTATATTATATATTCTTTAAATTTAATCTTGCTCAATATTACATTAGCTTTCAAATTATAATTTATTATCTAAAATTAAGATAAGATTGTAAAACGTGTAATCATTATAATACTAAATTAAGTTTAAAATTAAGATAAGAATTAATATTGCTTAGATTTTTAATGTAAAAAAAATATATTTTAATATATCATTAAATTTTAAATGCCGATATTGGCATGGTGTGATGGTTTATAGGCGGCATTGTTGTTCTTGCCACCAGGGTTCAAACCCCGTTGGGGTGGTATTGTTGAATGGTTGTATCTGGTTCATAGCTCCAGTCAAAAAGTGTTTACCCCTTGAATAATCAAATTTTAAATTGATCTTTTGTAAATAATTGGTAAGTTATTTACATAAAAGTTATTTCAACATCTCCGACATAAAGAATAATACATTGAATATAATATACTAATTATTTGAACTTATTTTATTATTTATTTCTAAATTATTAGGTGATATTATAAATATTCTTTGATATAATTATTTTTAAGTACCAAAACTTTTAAATTAACTCTATAGTTTTTTTTTTCAAACTTTTGAATTCATCTAAAAAAAATATTGAAATCACAATTCTCTCAATGTCAGCTTTAATAAAAATCTATAAACCTTCTTCATGAGACCACTGTCAATTGACACATTAGGGGAGAGGACCCAGTAGTTGTGCACCCTAACTTCACGCTTCTAATTATCCTACGTGGAAATTTCAAATCACTCCCAATTTTTTATAGCAGCTTACTTGGCAAGTCCCCTGCTTATAACTAAGGTTTCAAGGGCACATCATCAAATATGATGCCACATCAGCATGCTTTTTGTCAAGGTGTCCAAAAAGGCCCAAAGAAAAAGTGAGACCAATAGTTGTGAATTCACAACATGTTTTATTGAGTGCTGATGTGGTATCACATGATTGGTTGCTTTTTAGATCAAAGGAATACATTTTGTTTAATTATGGGTAGTCATCATCAACACTAACAACTTTAAAGTCACAAATATTGGTCCAATATTGATAAAAACAGTGGGCATTATATAAATAACTACTATCACAACTATAGATTTTTATTTTTTAAAAAGAAAAAAGTAAAAATCTATATATTAAAGAAAGTTTTGGTGAACAATGACCATGTGCATGAAATCCATTTGGATTTGGTTTGTACGACATTACACTATGGGTTGGCGTATCATAGAAGCACACATAGCTACTTCATTATTTTTTTACATGCAACCAACAACTGTGAAATTAGGGGAGAGGGCCCAATAGTCGTGCGGGGTCTAATAGTCGCACACCCAATCGTAAATATAATACCCAATAGTCGTTTATATAATGTCCAATAGTTGTGATTTGACTACCCATAATTAAACAAAATGTATGCTTTTGATCTAAAAAGAAACCAATCATGTGATACCACATCAACGCTCAACTACTCAGCTCAACTACTCATGATGAAATGCACGAGAATTGGTCTCACTATTTTTTGGGGCCTTTTTGGACACCTTGACAAAAACGCATGCTGATGTGGCATCATATTTGATGATGTGGCCCTGAAACCTTAGTTATAAGCAGAAAACTTACCAAGTAAGCTGCTGTAAAAAATTGGGAGTGATTTGAAATTTTGACGTAGGATAATTAGAAGCATGAAGTTAGGGTGCACGACTACTGGGCCCTCTCCCCTAGCTGTTGGCGTACGAAGTAGCGTAAATTTAGGGAAATTCCCAAACTGAGATTTAATATCGTATAGTTTGATTGACAGTAATTATAACTCAGAGAAATGAGGGAGTCAATTTGGAGATTGCTTTGCTCTTTGTTAATGGTTGTCAGTCTTTTTTATACATGTTAAGCAGAACTATTGAATGTTAATTTTATATCACTTTCAAATTTGGGTAGTACCTAATAAGTATTAACAGAGAGTTGAATGTTATGATACAAAATTCCTCTATACCATTTGTCTTGGCCATTTCAGACAGTTTGTTAAAGAAATTGTGTATAAAGAAGAGTAGGTAGCCTAGTACAGTTTGTCTTGAAAGCTGTATGTCAATGGCCTGACTGAGACAATGTTTGGAAAATTTCAAAATATTAATCTGGACTGAATGAGAGCTTGATTAGGGCTAACCATGCATTATTTAAAGTTATCTGTCGATAGTTTATATATAGGGGAGAGGGAGGGGCCCATAGTGGAACACCCTAACTTCGCCTTTCTCAAATTTTTATGTGAAAACTTTAAATCACTCCTAATTTTGTACAACAGTTTATTTGGCAACTCAAATGCTTCTATATTTCATTTTAAGGTCACATTATCGTTTAATGGTAAACCAACTGTCATTAATGGTAAAAGCCTTCAAAATATCAAGTGAAAACCTTCAAAATCTCACTTAGATAAATATTGATTTTTCAATTAGATGGGAACATTCTATTTCCATTGCAAAGTTTTTTTGTCAATTTGATGACAACTTTTTTTTTTCATTTGCATTGCTTTATGTTTTAAATCTTTCTCTTAGTTTATTTCATTCCATTATTTTAGCAATTATTATTAATTGCTTAATCCAGCCACATACAACTAGAATTTGCAGCACATGACATCCATACACACCCATGCATATACACAAACTCTCTAACATATTAACATATATACTATACTCTCTAACATATTAACATACCTCTTTTAGGTACAAGTGCTAGTGTATAACAAGAGGATTGAGTAGTTGAACATGTTCTAATAGTTGTGATAGCATTTGTTGATTTCAATTTTAGGATGATTTTTATGGGCAATGTCTATTGAGCACTCTAGATGCATATTAGATTGTATTTATTAATTAATTGAAATTTAAAATCATGTTATATTTTGAATTCTAATTAATTAATAAATATCAAATGTGCATGATAATGTTGGATAGACAATAAAATCTTTATATTAAGATGTCTACTACAAAATAAAAATGGAAGAAGTATTAGATTATCATAATTGCAAAGAAAACTATTATCTTTTATTTTAAATTTGACATTTATTTACATATAAAAATATTAATATTTAATAATAAAAATAATATTAATGATTAAAATATAAAATAAATATATAATTTATTTCTATTTGAAATAATAAAAATATAAATAAATTTATTAGTATTTTTGACAATTTATCATAATTAAATTTATGACATATTTACATAAATATATGTAAAATAATTATACTCATCTTGGCATCTTATTTTGTTAGAGTTTTACTTGTTTCAAGATATTTTTTCTTACCATTACATTTATAACTTTTTAATTTTCCTTTTCTAATTTGTTTTAGCATAACAACTAATATTTAAATTTTACTTCAAAAACATGCTTAAATTTACCATGAATTATATTTCATTTTTTTTAACTTTTAAATATAATGTGTATCTTTTTATAATCCAATTTATTTTGATTATTTATAAATTATTAATATATAAATTTTGAATTTTGAATGTATTTTCCGACCATCTTATTTTGTTAAGTTTTTTCTTATTTTTCCTTTTTTTTTTTTTTTAAATTGTAACATATATGGCTTTCTAATTCATATATATTTTTAATTAAAAAAATTAACAATTTTCTTTAGTATTACAAATATAATGGCTATAAAATACATCTTCTATATTATCAATAAGTTCTTCAACAACATTCTTGAAGTTATTTATATTATTAGTTTAATTTTTTAATATTTTCATCATTTTCAAATATGTTATAAGATAAATATAATATTAAATCAATATAAATATTTATTCAAAATTCTAATGGTGAAAATGTATGTTCATGGTATTTTTTATTTAGTTTTATACTTATTTTGAGGGAAGTGTTTTGATACATAGATATATTGACAAATGGTGTAATCTTGTGCAAAGGCATGGCCCTTGTCATATATTACCCACTACCCCACTATGCACCTATATATGTACCTACCACTAACTCTTTCACATGTTCACAAATCCTTATACATTTTCCTATCCACTTGTTTGTCAGTCCTATGTACATACATTACCTATTGAGATCTAGCTCTTTTTTTTTGTCCTAGGACTAGTTTACAATCATGAGGTTGTTTTTACAATTACAAACTTAGATTGTCCAATTTTAAATTTTTAAATTTAAATGTGATCAACTTCACACATTTACCCTTCTTTTTTTTTCAAACTGCAGGAATTGGTCGGGTATTCGTCCCCCTATAAATTGCAGTGCACTTGGTAAAAAAATTTCACGTGACCAATGATGTTGGCGTGAAATGCCCTCTAGTACCATGGGGACGGTGGGGATACTAAACCTTGTGACCTCTTGCCTACATTAGGATGCTTTAGCCAATCGAGCTAGGCCCACCGCCCCACACATTTACCCTTCTTACCTAAGGCTAACTAAATAAATTATTTTATAATGTGTTACTAAGTCATTGTATTTAAACATATTAAACACATTCATTTTAATATGTAATAACCCATTCTAATTATTACTTAAATATATTAATTGCAAATGACATTATGATTATTAAATTTTAAAAAGACATAACTTAAGTAGCTATTTTCAATCATAGCAACACATGTCTAATTAAAATATGAGTCAGAATATATATTCATTTCCAAATGTCAATTACAATATACAAGTTGACTTGGCTCATTGGGCCACAAAGTCAATACAATATACAATTTACATCAAGGTTACATCATAATCCTTTGTAAACTTGAAAACATCCAAGGTTTCCCTTTGATGCTCGCCTCCTCTAGTGGATGAGAGCATTGCTCAAGCACTTTACCACACAACCACGAAGCTTATGCTTCCCCAAAATTATTCCTACTCGAAGAATACCTAACCCTGCATGAAAATTTTAGCAAGAGAACAATCTGTAAGGTGGAATCTACTGCATGCTCAAACATCAACATGCATCTCTAACTATGATTAAAAAAATGCAAGATCTATGCTAGGAATGGAAGAGAGTGTTATCACATTTAATTCCATACAAACATAATGGGCTACAACTTGGCCAAGCATTAAAATTAAGTTGCAACAACAAAAGATAGGTTTTGGACAAAGAAAAACCTATACCCTCTATACTCCATTTCGACACTCGTCCCGGAAGGTAACTTTCATACAACACAAGTATATTCCTTAGAAAATATCTACCCTCTAGCAACATCTACCCTAAGGTGCTCTAGTCTACTTAGGTGTTGCTATTATACTAAACAAAGAGAATATTCTTTATGCACATATCAACGGAAAAGTAATTCAATCTACTTATTCAACAACCTGAGAAATTCATAAAGATAAATCAAGTGGTTCTATTCATTTCATCATGTCCATTTAGTTCATACATTAACTGGTCACATAATTACATTCAATGTATTCTACCACCTCATATTTAATGTAAATCAATATTCATTAGAGAAGAAAATGAATAAAATAAGTAACAAAAGAAGGCATGTCACAAGTATATGTATGTACATAGACAAAGGTCTATATGTGCATACACATATATGTGCCAACTTTAGTTAATATATTTATGCATACATTCTAAAATAAATACCATTATAACATATTGCTTTCATTCAAATTATTGCTATAGATTATCATATCATCTGAAAGTTATACAAGATCTAAATTTTCCTTTTTCAAAGAAAAAAGAAGAAAAATTCTATTTTGAAACAATTACTACATACTGATATGTTGTTTGTATCATAACCATGTTGTTTGCAGAAGTTTACAAGTTACTATTGTTACCTGATTTTTAAATTTCAGTTGAAATCAGGTAACTTAGTGTTTGTTCTTTTCAGGATGTTTAAACATTTAAAAGACAAACCATAAAATTGCTAGTTTCAATATGCATGAAGGAATGATTGTCAAACAAGTAGATTACATTTTTTCATTTCAATGTTGTATTACAAAAAATGAGAAAGAGAATCATAGATATACAAATGTAGTCTTTTATTGATAATCTTGAAATATACGTGTCCCTCACAAGCCAAGGGACTAAATCTCTTATTCAATGAACATATGAAGAAATTCATACATGAATAAGTAACAAAAAGAAATAATGTGCATATAAGAATGGAACCAGTCATTGCCTGAGAATGACTGGTGGCAGGTTGCTCGACTGCTCTCTGCTGCTACCCCGAGCTGCTTGTGTCCTCCCCAGCTCCGTAGTGCTCCTCACCCTACATCTAAAAAAAGCATGATGTTAGAGCAAGGCTCTAAGCAATGAAATATTCAATCCTTACATACACACCTACCTATGCATGTATAAACTAATCCATAAGTGCATAAAATAAGCATGCAAACCTTGGATGTCTTGGAAAATGAAGAAGTCGTAAAACACATCCAACATATGCATTTATTTTCTAACTATTTGCTTCATGTGCAGATTTAGGACAAGTCTGGTTACTGTTCTGATTTGGATCAAATACAACATGTGGGGTAAATGTGGCTCCCACAAGGGTAGAGCTCAACATGCTTTGAAAGAAAAGGAAATTGAGCAACTTGATCAAAGATTTATCTGTTACCAATGCATTAAATCAATATGGAATCACACCAGTTGATCAACTTTCATCATCAAATTCAAAAGATGCAACATACTTTGTTGGATATGTCTTTCAATCTTCTTAAGTGGACCCTTGATCCATTTTATAAAAAGAAGTGATTTTGGAGATGCATCAAGTCCAATCATAGATGCATGAAGTTCAATTATGCATCTTCTAAACAATAAGGAATCATTTCAAGTTGTGGTCAAGCCCCTCTCACCGTAACCCTATGGGGTAGTCACACATCACATAGGAAGGTGAGCTGTTAGGTCACCCACATATGTGACATTTGGTTGTCCAATAAAGTTAAAATGAGGAGACAATTGTTTATCACACATGAGAAAAAAGGAAATAAATGTGGTGGAATTAGATGGTAGATTCAGGTGGGACAACAATCTGTATTCTCATGTCATTCAAGACAACAACAATGCCTTTTGACTTTACTGAAGGAAAACAAGGAATGATATTAAAGATGGAATTACAGATGGAAAAGAAAGGAATGGTTTCAAATGCCTTGTTCGGTGTCACATAATGATCAATTTTCATCTACATTTCTTGAAGTTGCTAAGACCCAAAGATTACCTCCACAAGTGATATGCAGTTGACAATAACTTTATTGATGGAAATGGAGAAAACATGGTTGAATGAATCATGAAACAACACAAAGTGACCTCTTGGAGACAAGGTTATGATATAAGTGGATGGGACAACACCTTGCCAAATGCTACAGGAACATGAAGTAATAATGATATAGTTGGTAAGGATGAATCAAATAACAAAACAAGGAAGGTACTCAACAATATCATTAATTCTCATCTTAAAGGAGGTGGACTGCACATGAAGAAACATACACCAAAGTGCATAGTAATGCAATGGAATTCATTCATCATGAGAACAAAACATGCACATACTCTCCTATTTTAGTCATTGAAAAACTATTGACTTGGAAGATCTCAATTTAAACTGGGACTAGGCCATACAATGCAAGGTACAATCATTACACAGATGACAATAAACTCTTACAATCTGACTCTATGCTACATTATGAATACATTGAATCAATAGTAACATTTATGACTATATAATGAAAATATGTATGACACTACCATCAAAAGGATGCTATTGTGATGGTATCTCTACATGAAAATTCAATGACCTTGTGCATATGAATATGCAAACTACTGTTTCATCAATCCCACTATGTCCTACTTGTGATGGATGCAATATATCTTGATTGGGCAGTACTATAGAAGGGTAGTGAACTATGTGACTGGCAAGGGGCAGTCGCATCAAGCAAGGTTTTCCAAAAAATATAGAGTCATCTCACTGTCTCATGGGAGTTTCTACAAAATTATGAGTAGAGTTAAGGGACTATGAGTCATAAGAAAGTATGACAACCACTTAAGGACAAGAACATTAAATCATAGTCACAGGGGAAAGTTTATCAAGAGGGAAGATTCAGGTCCAAAATGATAGTGAGCAGCTCAAAGGAAGCAGGGTAATCACTGCATTAGGAGAAGACATGAAAAGACAATGATTATTAGCCAAACAAGGCTTTCCATGGAGTTCAGTTGGTCTACAGAAACACAAAATTTATCAATAATGCAGTTCAAGATTGAAACTTTCAATTATGCTCACATTGACATTGAATTATTTTGCAACAAAATCTGTAGTTTCTTTCAAATAAAAAAGACCCACTTGGGTTTATTATGAGAAGCTAATGCAGAGGTAACAACAATAAATAAATTCTATAGGAATGATAAATGAAACCCTTCAAATTCCTGCAAGGAGAGTGTTATCATAGTTTTAAGAGTACAGAGAGGTCTTTGTATTTGCATACAAAGAGCAATATAGGAAACCCAAGTAGGGGTTTCTCTCAAAATGCAAAAATAAGAAGGAAACCTTGAAAATGCAAAGATGGGGTATTGTTTTGGAGATATGAAACAATGATAAATGCTAAAACTTTCAGCTGAAAGTGATAATGTTGGTGAGTTATGGACAAAGCTTTAAAGGAATAGGGAAAGGCAGTGCCCATAAAAGATGGAAAAGAGTGTTAATTGGCCGAATTCCTATCATGGTGAAGTCAAATCTTTACTACTTAAGTAGTTTGACTTATAAAGAGCTACTTAGAGAGGGTGTTTGCTCATTTGATGTTGGAGGGTATTTCATTATAAAAAGAACTAAAAGGTCTTTATTGCACAAAAGGAACATGAATCACAAAAATGAAAAGCCATTTATGCATTATGACAGGTTGTGGTGAGGATTGGGCTATTCCCACAAATATGAAAAACCCACTTGGAGTTTCGATCAAATGGAGCAACATTGCTATTTTTTACAAGAAAATCTAGTGACCTACTTGGGTTCTTTGAACTTGCGAAAAATCATCTATATTTTGCTAAAAGTATGAGCTCTGTAAGAAAATCCAGTGACCCACTTGGGTTCTTTACAAATAGTTGAAGAGTTCAACAAAAATGCATGCTACAGGAAACCCAAGCAAGGGTTTTTCTCAAAATGTAGAAATAAGACAGAAAACCACAAATGCAAAAGGATCCAATTTACATAATGAAGCCCAAGCCACATTTGGTTCTTTCTTTTCCTATATTCCAGAAACCCATCTGGGTTATCAACATTTATCAATATTTGTGAAGAACAAGAAGGAAATCAAGAGAATACAAAATGGTTTTGCAAAACAATGTATATGACACCTTGTTCCTGTTCATAGTCACGACCAGTGAGCTGTTATGGCCATAAAAAAATAGAAAATGCACCAACTTTATAGTGTTGAAGCATTTCTAATGATATTACAAAGGTGGAAAGAAAAATAAAGGACATTTTAATGTTCCATTTGAGATTTTCTTGCTCACACAAAAACAAAAAATCAGTGAATGAAGGTTTGCTGGGAGCTTACCCGAGCTCGAACACCAGAATGCACAGAGCTTTTTGTCACTGAAAAACTTCCTCAAAGCTTCATTAACTTCTCATTGGTGGTTGAATGGAGAAGTAACAACAAAAAAGAGGACAAATGAAGCAATATGATCAGAAAAGGGTCCATCAAAATGCTATAGGCTACAGCCTGTGAGCTTGAAAATGGCCTCCCAAATGGAAAAAGGTGCAGATTTATGCCAAGAAGAAATAATTACTTGGGTTTCCATGGTGATTTTATGCAAAAAATGCCAAAAATCGACTGATAATCAGTGAAAACACCATTTTTCTGTGTTCTTCCCAAGCCCTCATGGTGGCAGAGCAATTTTCCAGATTCTTCGAAGACCAAATGATGATGTTTTTCATGATTTTGGTATTTTATCATTAGGGTTTGACCTCTTCCTTTTGAATTTTTGATGGGATTTTTATCCCTTGCTTTTTAAATCAAACACATGAGAAATGTGGGGGCCAAAACATGTTCTCCCTTAGGCATTCTATGCCTTTGAACTTTCCTTTTTTTTTGAAACTTTGCTAAGTCTCCATATTACATCATATGTTAGCACTTAGGAATTTGATGCCTTAGGGTTGTTCCCCTCATTTCTAATCATTGCTAAGTGTTTTTTTTCCAAACATACAACAATGGAGTGTACAACAATGTTTTTGCCACATGACCCTTATGTGATGCCTTGTATTTGTCCAATGCCATGCAAATTGGAATATGCTTTCCAAGAGACTTGGAGGTTGGCCATAGTGGCTAAGTGCTATTATGCCTTTGCAAAAACAATGCGTATGACATGTGTGGGTAAAATACAGAATATGGTGAGTTGGTGGTCAATGCCTTGGAGACTTTTATAAACTTTTAGCCATATCATTATATGTTTGCCTTGGTTTTCAACCTTTGAAATATCATTTAAGTGATTTGAAAATCACTTTTAGTTGCTGCAAATGCAAATGTAATGCCTTTTAATGGTGGGGCCCTTTGATTTGGGCTTAATTGTAAAGTGATTTGTTAAGTGATGTTTTATGAATCACTTAACAAAATTACTATCTTTAATGCATTAAAAGGCCATGTGTTTTCAAAAACACACATATTGCATGATGGGGAATGCAGTCAAATGTTTTAATAGGACCAATGATGACTTGCAGAAGTGTGGGAAGTGTGAGATACTGTTTGGCCTGATTTTTGTGAAGGGGAGGCCAATTGGAGTCATTTTTTGTCACATTTTTGGGGTGACTATTGACTTGGCCTACTTTTCCTTCATGTGGAAGGCATTTTAGAGAGTTCTAGAAGGTTGTTTTGGGGCCTTTTCTGTTTTATCTGAGAAAAATATTCTAGAAACACTTGTGTGGGGGTTTTTGATGGTTTTGGCTTAAGTATGTTGTTTTTGATCATTTGGAGGAGTTCTTTCTTTTTCCAGCAGAAGGATAGCTTGCTTTTCTAGGAGTTGTCTTTCATGGAGCTACATTGTAACCCATATAGGCCTATTATACAGTAAACACTTTGAATTAATAGATTGGATTATTCTATCTTCTCTCTTCATGTTTTATGGTGTGTCATTAATAGTTGATCAGTCTATTTTGTGAAAAAAAAATTTCCTTACAAACTTGTCCCATGTTTCATGCATCCATTTGACAGAAAATGCGTGTTTACAAGTTATAAACTATGTTGTTTAATGGTGTTATTGATTGTGAAGTCTATTTTTTCCTTTTGAAAACACTCTTACAAACCTCTTTATAAATTATTGATGTGAACTGCATTGGAAAGGGATTTGTGTGAGTTAGCTTTGAGATATTAATTTGAATGTGCAAGGCTATTAGTAGGTCTAGGTTTTTTGGCGTATCACCTTAGTTTCTTCCAGTGCTAGGTTTATTTTATGCAATTTCTTACCATTATCTTAGAGTTTAAAGTAGTTAGGTGGCATCAAAAGGGGAAGCCAACCCTTATCACTGGAGGTTTGCTTTCAAATAGGTTACCCACAACCTAAAAGCATTCCCATGTTAGTCCAAATCTGTTGAGTCCACTCAAGGCTTAGAAAACAAGGTGCAGATTTGGTGAACTAACAATTGTGCCAATGTGTCTCATTAATAGTTTCAGGCTAACTAGTATAACATGTAAACAACCAATGTTACTATCATTTTGGATATACAAATATTTAAACAATACTAGTATCTTTTTGTGCAAATACAAGAATCAAACAACATGCTTGTCGTTTTAAAACCAAAATATACATATGATTCTAGAACAAATTTTATTAATGTTCGGGTTATGGAAAAACCCACTTCCATGTTCCTGACGGTTATTTAAACATATTCATGCCACTGTCATTCTAAGGAATGACTAACACTCGAACGATTCTTTGGTTTTATTATTAACACCATTTATGGCTGAAACGTATGCATGTCGACCATTGGCCTCCATGGCATTCGTTCTATGGAAAAATCTGAGTATCGTTCTTAGGGAATGATAATATGCATACAAGATGTCTAGTGAACACTAACTTACAAGCATCTCTTGGGATCAACTATGCTAGGGATCGTTCTGAAGAATGATTAAATGCTTATTCTAATGGAATACTAATATACTATCTTAGGAATCGTGCCAACACCGATAAATAAATAAAAATAGAATGATACAAACATTCTGCCATCATTCACTGTGAATGAGGTGACATGGATAAATGCACAACAATGGCTTCTCATGTTCTATGAACAATAACTAAGGCCATCACACCCATATGGTGTGGTATGCCCATTCTGCTTTGTCAACATAGAGAACAACATAAATGTAAAGGATAATAGTAAAGAAGCTGCCGTTTCCCTTAGAGGGAACAGTGAATGATAAAATAAATCATTACAATTATTGGATACTCTGACTATTGGCTTCTACCAAATAGCCATGATAACGGCTATGTATCACACATGCAAGTGATAAAAGAATAAGGAAGAGGGATTACATAAATATACAGTGCATAACATGATCGACTATCAAACTGATAGGAAGTGCATGCAAGGGATGACCGATATGGCTCATGCAACAAAACAAAGATTACTATCAAATTCATCGATGACTTCTAGGCATTGATTGAAAAAATGTGTTTATAGATAAACACCCATCTAATGGGTTATCACCATTACAAAAGAAATCGACAATATGGAAGGAATGAAAATTTTGAAATAGACTAAACTAGAAAAATCAAGCATGTATCAAAATGATCGAATTACCTTGAAATCGTGGACTTTTTCCTCTGTTGCTTTTTCCCTCTTTCCCAGTTGGGTTGATTTTCACTACCTTCTTTTTCCTCTATCTTCATCGCCACAGTCTATCTCCCCTTCAATCTCTGCCATAATTTTGTGCTACCAAAAATGCTAATGTTTCTTCCCCTTACCTGTTTGCTTTACTAAGGGGGCCATTTCACTTCATAATTTTCCTTAATTAGCTGCCCACTACTGCATTTGAATATCTTGGCCTTCAATTCGAATGCAGACCACTCATCCACAATGTCTTGTTTTAGATATTTTTTGAATTCAACAAAATTTTTTAATAAATTTGATATCATATTCAATTTATAATGAATATGTATATGTTTATATGTGTTCATATATATGTATGTATGTATAGATATGTATATATATATATATATTAATCACTATTTATTTTATAACAATGTAGTGTTTAATCACTTTCAAATAAAGAATAAACTTTTATTTTATTCGAATAATAGTTTTTAAATGAAGTGGTTTTATTATCCTTCAAACATGCCTTTTAAATACATACATATATGTTTAGCCATGCTATCATTTTCTTTTAAATTTCAAAAACAAGAGATCAAAATAGATGATTGAATAAGAAACCACATGTATAACATTCCGCAAGCCTATTTTTTTTCAATCATTGAATCATTTTGAATTAGATCAATATAATCTTCTATATGAAGTTTCAAATGTAGACATCATGCCATTTAGTGGTGTGTGCACCCATATTCCATCAAGCTTACTGTTCAATCCAGCTAAATGATCCTACCCCAACCGTGTTCTCATCCTTCAACCCATTTCTTGTATTTGCACACACTTGCACTTACATAGTTCATCAATAGCGTTCAATCATGATAAAGTATAAGATAGTTCAAAAGATCACATAGTCAAAAGATGATCAACTTCTTTTAAACATTTCAAAAATATCAAAATTTTCATTCAACATATTGAATTTACTCAATTGTTCAATTTAACATATTATAATTTAAATGCAATAAAAATTGGGATATGACATCCTTCCCCTCTTGGAAGAGACATCGTATCGATGTCTATTTAATGAAAATTATAGCATATATGTCTCTTTCAACATCATATCATATTGTTTCCAAGCCAAAACATTACAACATTCAATCCAAAATATTCAAAAATTTTTAACAAGAGTCTCTTTCTAAGAAAAAAAATGTGGGAAGGAGCATTCTATTTCTTTCGCACCCTCCCAAGTATCACTTTCTTCTAAATACTAGTCCCATTGGAACTTAAACTGAGCAGCGTCTCTGCTCCACAACTTAATGTTGCATCCATCTAGGATTGTAATGGGATCCACTAACACCACTCCTGGGTCCTAAAGGACATAAAGCTATTATGTACTAACTCTAATAAGGTAGAACCACAATCAACCTTTCCCTTGGGAAACACCTCTTGATGACATTTTGTAAGAACATAGCCTCAAAAAATTCCCTATATGCATGAAACCTAAGGAATACCAAGTACCATCTCTTGTGTGCTCAACTATTATAAATACCTATAGTTGACGTGAAAAAAATGTTCATGCTAAATTTTACTCAATACATGGATGTGTAATGAACCACTAGATAACTCAAAAAAATGAAACCTATTTAATCTAGACTCATGATCAACTCTAATTGACACAATGACTATATTTTGATGATAAAGATAATGAATGACAGCATATTTAGGTGAAAAATCAATTTTATTAGCCCCTAGTATGATAAATATAGTATATGAAAGAAGATTTATAGAAATATTGGGTATAAGGAGAATATTCTCAATGTAACCATAATGTCTAAATACTATGTAACTCCAAAATTGAAACATGTGAAGTATTACTTACTACAATTTGAGAAGTAGTTACATGAAAAATAGAATCAATCAAATAATATGAATGAGTCATGTGATGGTTCTATCCAGTCTACAATCCAAATATGCATGTTGAAGATAAAGATAATATTGAAAGTGCATGACCTTTATTTGTGTTGGTAGAAGAATACTTAGAGGGTGAAATGATATGATATTTCATGCTTCCTCTAATGCCTCTAGTATATTCTAACATCTGGTACTTGCATGTCCCTCCTTTCCAAAAAAGCTAGGGGAGAGGGGCCCATAATAGAGCAGGGTCCAATAGTGGGGATAGAAGTAGTCCTCAATGGGCCCCATAGTGGAGCATTTTAATATCCAATTGCAAAACACTTTTAATCCATAAAGTACACAAAGTGACAAATCATGTGATGCCACATCAACGCACCATTAAAACATGACTTAGTGCACCACTATTGGTCTCACTTTTTTTTGGGGCCTTTTTGGATACTTCAACAAAAAGCATGCTAATGTGGCCCTAAAACGAAATATAGAAGCACATGAGTTGCCAAATAAACTGTTGTACAAAATTGGGAGTGATTTAAAATTTCCCCGTAGGATTTTTAGAAACGTGAAGTTAGGGTGCTCCACTATGGGCCCCTCTCCCCTATAAGGATCTCCTATTTTCTTCTTTTCCTTTGGGGAAGATTCACAAGGCTTAGAATATTTGTCATTTTTAGTCATGAATTGGTATTTTTTATTTTAAAATTTTCACGGTCTTTGAGGAACTCTTACTTCTTGATGCAGATTCTAACTTAAGCCTAGAAATGAAAAGTGACTAATTATGTCAACTTAGATTTTCCATGTCAAGAAATCACAAAAAGACCTCAAATGAAGGAAAGGCGAAGTTTTCTTCCAATGCATCCATTATGGAATATAAAGTAGAAGAGAAAACTTAAAATGGTCCTCAAAGCTTATATAGGATAAAAAATAATGTGTTTTCATCTTTGTCCTTTCCACAACCACACAAGAGTAATTTAAGTGACTTAAACTTTACCATAAAGTCCTCAATGGAGGAAAATGAAGCAAGTTCCAATGTAGTCAAATATTCCTCATAAATAATTCTAAAAACTCACTAATAGTACCAAATATCTCCTTGTACTTTTCATATATCTACTTAGGAATTATACAAGACTCTATTCGAAATAATAATCTATTTAAAAAATATAATGCAATAAGACCCATGTCTTCATTTACCTTATTTTTGTATGAGAATTTCTCATATTCTTGAGAGAAATCATGCAATCTCATCCAATTTGGACTATAGTCCCTTGATAAATTTGGTCATCTAATATTTCTAGGTGTTTTAGTTGTGAGATGTGAGGTGCTCAATATAAGAGGTTTCAACCATCTATGTGTTTGCCTTGAGTTTTGTAAAAAAATGGCTAAATATCGGTTTTGATTCCTTAATATAACTTAGGAAGGAAATGTACTACCCATAAAAAGAAAAATAAATCCATTTTACAAATTTGAGAACTAAAAATTAAAAAATGAAAGAGTTAACTTTAGATTTTATCTCTATGTACCTAGTAGAAATTATAGAAAATCAAGTTTGTGTATTATGTATAATATTGAACCAAATTTTTAACTCTACAATAATCATAAAAAATGGACATCCAAGCCAAAAGTTATTATCTTGAAAGTGAGAAAAGGTAGATCTAACTTCAATAAGTAGTAAAAGTTATCAAAAAAATCTAGGAAAAATACTAGCACAATTGGAATTTTTTGACGATGTCTAATTTTAAAAAATTTGATACTACATGCCCAAATTATAATTTTCTTATAAAACTAATCCAAAAGGGAGAAAAAGGAGACACAAGGATAAAAAGAAATAAGCCCTTGGTCACTTGGGCATTGGGGGTTGGCTACTGGCACTTGCTCGCCAATGTACTACCATTAGAGTTGGGAGGTTATAGTGGTTGGGAACTAGGTGGTGGTTAGTCAGTGAGAGAATAAGCGGTGGTAGTGACCATGGGAAACAATATTGAGGTGTGATTAGGTAATTTTCATGGCATTGAGAAAATGATCACTAGTGCCAAAAAAATTATATCAACCATTCAAAAGCTAGGATCAACCCTATGCGATGTGACAATGGTATTATCTACTATAAAATACAAAAAATCCACTGTTGTTTCTTATTTTTATCAAAAAAAATTCTAGTCATTAGATTTTGAACGCAAAATAGATGGTTCATTATGAAAAAAATATACAATGCCTTACAAAATATATGTCACATGGTATAAATCCATATAGATGTATAGATTATGTATAGTACAAATGTATTCTTTGATTTTGCAGTTGCCAAAAAAATCTCTTCAATTTTTTTTACCTCTAATTTCAGCATTTGGATAGGTGATCTTAAGGTTTTTGGATATTTTGGATACAATAGTGAGGTCTATTTTTCTCTAGGAGACCTTCTATAATACTCTAAGGTAAAAAATCTCAAAAATTTAGAAGAGGTAAATATTATGCCTTGCATAACCACCCCATTTTATTTTGGAACAAAATGGGTTCCCCTTGTTTTTGTTTTGTCCTTGGTGTTTTGTTTGAATCTTAGGAGTTGTTCGTTTTCTCCTAAGTCTTTGTTTCTTTTGGTCTAGCGGGAAGGAAGTCGAAATGGAAACTAGACTTAGAACTTTCAAAAGGTTCCAAGTTTTGGATTTGATCCCGATTCTGATTCTGCCTTCCTTCCTTGTTCTTTTTGTTGTTTGTTGGTGTGTCTTGCACTCTTGGGTCTTTTTCTCCCTTGAGTCATTTTTCTCATTTTCGTTGTGTTTTGTTTTTTCCCAAGTGAAATCGGAAGCGGAGTTAGAGGTCAACTTGGAACTTTGTAAGATTTCCAGATTCTTTTCCCATCTTGATTCCAACCCCGCTTGTTTGCTTTGTGTTGTCATTTCTGTTGGTGTTTGGGTAGGGTCCGATTTTCATTATGGTCCTGCTTCTCATTGTTTCTATTGTCCTCGTTTCAATTTTTTTTCCTTTGTCGGGAGAGGAATTGGAAGAAAAACTGAACTTGGAACTTTGTAAAAGTTCCAGTTTTTGTTTTGGTCCTAATCCCGCCCCTTGTTCCCCTTCATTGTCTATCTTTGCCGCGGGATCGAAATCGAGTTCGAAGTTAGATAAGAGACTTGTTAAAGGTTCCTTATTCTGTCTTGGATCTGGGTCTACATCCACCCTTCCTTTGGTGTTCACGAGAGTTAACTGTTCATTTGTGTTGTTCGCTCTGCCCCCGACCTACCACATTCATTGCATTAATGGTTGCCTCTTCACATGTGTGAAATCATTTTAAAACCTTAATTGAGGTTAACTGGCTCATTATCTTTGTTATCTAAGTCATTTTAGTGAACTAGAGCCAGGAGAACTATGAGAGGGGTACGATTTGATTGCAGAAGTGTGTTGGTGGGTGAATCTTTGTCAAGTTTCAACCTTTCCTTGTTGGCGTTTTGAGGTAGGGTCTCGTCTCGTTATTTTCCCATTTTTCTTTGTCATTTTGTTTTAATGTTCTTGCTCATTGTGTTCTAGTGCATTCACAAAACCTTTTTTCAGTGAATCTTTGCTCCTTCTTTTGTGTCTTGTTGGTTTCATTTTGTCTTTTCTATTTTCCATTTGCTTTTTTGTCTTTCTATTTGTTTGTTTTTTTTTTATTGTCGCTTTCATGGCAAGTCCATTTTGTTGTGCCCTAGTTTCTAATTAGGGTTTCATTTGGTGGGATCCTCCACGTGTTAAATACATTAGTATTTGTTTGGAGACCCCTCTAATCATTCTTCCATGTCGATTCTATGATTTCCATGAAGGGTTTGTGATGCCCTAATTTTTTGAGTCGACGCGTTGTGAAAACTAGGGTTTGCTCGACCACCTTTACAAAATATCTAGCCTTAGGGTTAAAATTGGTCTTAATGTGGTTAAGGGGTGAGGTTAAGCCCCTTTATTTGGATTTCCTTATAAACCCATGTAACCCAAGTCCTTAAATCCATGTGACCACATCTTCAGGTAAAGTGCTCCATTTTTTCATGTTAAAACTAGTGGAAGTGGACTCGAGAACATACTTGTCCCAGGGATGTTTTCATTAGGGTTCATTCCCAAAGTGATCCCACTTTTGATTATTGTTAATTTTGGTTTTTGTACTCTCCCTTTAGTGGAGTTGGAACTGGAGTGGAGATCAAACTTGGAACTAGCAATTAGTTTCAGGTTCGGTTTCTGTTCCGATCTCAGTTTCGGTCTCATCCTGGTTCTGGTCTCGATCTCGCTTTGTGTCAAAATTGTTTCATGTTCTTGATTCTTTTCTGACTCTGCTTCCGATGAATTTGAAATTTGGCTAAGTATGAAAGTTGTCCTGAGGAAGTAAAGAAAGGTATTGGTTGATGTATTGATTTTTATGCTTTTTGCTCATCTAATATAGGGGTTTATTGCAGAAGTAAGAGATGTCAGGAGCATCAAAAGAGGCTTCTCAAAGGATCCAACCTACAAAGAGCTCAAGGAAAGGAGCCAAGCCAAAGAAGATCAAGGTGGAACAACTCCCATACACCTTGAGGTACAACATCAAATTCCTACCATCATAGCTAGCAAGGTGGACTCAGATTGGGCTGATATTACTGACACAAACTTGGGCCCCTTCAACTATGAAGAGTTATATGAGGAAACTTTCAATGAGGATGTCATAGGAAGAACATAGAGGATTGTTCAATCAGGGTTAGCACATGTTGCACTTTTTCCTCTGTTTGTCCAATGTCCAAAATTGATACTCACAATAGCTGGAGCCTACAATCCTGCTACTAGATAGTGTGTGGATTTGTGGGGAAATTTTATTATTGACTTAACACCACAAATGATTAGATTTATGTTCAATGCACCTGCTCCAAAAAATCCCAGGCAACTCAATAAGCAGAGGAACTGAAGCTTTATAGTGACAAGAAGGAAACCAACTGGAATAATATGAATAAGAATTGGATAAGACTTGAGAAGAAGTCTTTAGCCAAGCTTCCTGATCAGCCTAAAAGGGTAGACTTCTACAAGGAGATTGGGGACATAATAATGATGCTCTCTAGAGTATTTGGCAAGAGAGATGCCTCCTAGTTTAAAGAATGGATGTTCCCATTCATCCAAACTATCCTTGATTGTAGGAAATAATTTGATTGGCCCATGATTGTGTCAGAATGCATACACAATCAAATTCTTAGAGTGAGAGAAACCAAGAGTTTCTTCATGACCTCTTATGTGATTTATGTAGCTTCCAGAAGGGGGATCTTTCCTGGAATAAATGTAGTGGGCATATTGGAAGAAGTCCAAGGACAAAAAAAGGTGTGGGATCATTATGATCAACTCACCTTACAAGATTCTGAGCCAAATTACAAAAGGGTTAATGATGAATTTCTATATGTTATCAATAACCGGTTCACAAGAGATGTTGGTTACAGATTGAGTAGGGAGGCTATGATCTTCATTAATGAATGGGGACATTGGTATATTCAATACCATAGATTTACTTACTTTAGGTTGGGTGGTTTTGATGACCACCCTCATTTAATTCCTAGGTGCTGCAACAATAGAATCATCTTAATGGAATTCATCTATCAAGCTCTAGCAGTCAACATGAAGTTTGCTAATAAGCACAAGCCTGGTTGTCAAAAATTCCCCATGAAGTTGGGTGAATATAGTTGTCCACACAATGTGGTAGGTAAGGTAATCTATGATGAATTGATCCATTTGAAGTTGGGTTTGTATACTTCCAGAAAACATTTTGATCCTAAACACAAGATGTAGGCCTTGCTGCCCACTATTTTTGACACACTTTAATCTACTGGAGGATTTTTGGATGGACCTGCAAGATGAGTATGATCTCAGAAGGAGGAACTATGAAAGATTTCCCATCCCACTCATGGTTGAGTATGTGGTAAAGGAAGACATCCTAGAGACATTATCAAATGATGGGGTAACTTTGGATCCCCAATATGATGCAAAAAATATAGGCACCAAGGACCTTGATCTAGTGGATTGGAATGCAGAAGAGTCCATTGACATAAAATGGATTACAAGGTTGGTATTGGATAGGAGAATTCAATGGGTTGTAATGAGAATTAAGGATCCAGAGGCTCAGACCTCCAAGAAGAGAAAGGAAACATATACCACTTAAGGGTACAAAAGAACAAAGAGAAGACTGGCTCCTAAAGAGCCCTTAGAGTTTTTCCCTCCCAATTCTGGGGAAGAGATTGAACCTGTTGAAGCACATGGAGGAGAGGCCATAACTAAACTTGGTGCCTCAACATCTGTTGTAGGGGAGGAATCAACTCAACCTCTTACCATAGAGCAACCAAGTGAAGAAATTTCTATGGGAACCCTCCATAGAGAAGCTAAATCCTTGAAGGAGAAAGAGCCTGAAATTGAGATTCATGACATAGAGATAGATTCTAAGGCTACCCCATCTGACAAAGAGACTCATGTGGTGGAATCCATTGTGAGATTGAGGATGCATGGACTGAACATGTGTTGACTAAAGAAGATCAATGGAAGTTTTTTGAGGATGCCAAAAGAGAAGCAGATGCCAAAGCACAAGCGGAGGAACTGGCTAAACAGAGAGAGATTGATGATAAGGAACAAGTTGATGTATTGATGAAACAACAAGAATTGGAGGCTAAAGCCAGGGCTGATGAATTGGATAAGAAGCAACAATAAAAGTAGTAGGAACTCAAAACTAAGGAAGAGAGGGATAAATTGGCCATGCTGCAAAAGATTCATGATCTTGCGGAGGAAAAGGCTAGAAATAGGAGAGAAAGAGAAGCTCTTGAGGCTAAATTCAAAGTTATTGAGGAAGCATATAGAAAGAAAGAAGAAAAAGAGTGCCTAGAGAGAGAAAAGGAGGCTAAAGAACTTTCTCTACATGAACAAAAGTCTAAAGAGGCATGGGACTGTGTCAAGGAACTAGAAAAATAGAGAGACCAGATGTATGAGGAGAGAAGGTTAGAAGAAGAACATTTGAAAAAGGAGATGGAAGCTAAGAAGTTGCAAGAGAAAAAATATGAGGAAGCTAAGAAATTTGCACAAGAAGAAGCACAAAGAGAATAGCAAAATGTGCAAGAGGTTGACTCTCAACCTAAGAACACTATATTGCAACCTTTATCTTCTGCCACTGTTGCTTCTTCTTCAACACAAGTGGTCACTACTCCTGCTACTCCTACATGGTTGAAACTTGATTTAGAGAAGAAATAGATAGTTTAGCCTCATCCTCTCAATTGGGATGAGATGATGAAGGAGATTGAAAAGGAAAGACCTAAAAAGAAGGTTAGAGTTATTCACTCCACCAAGCTCATAGATGTAGGAGAAATTGTTGTTGAATGTGCAATTCCAATAGTGGATAAGGACAAGGATGATATGCAAATAACTGATTACCAATTAGGCACTGTGAATTTGGGGAGACCTAAAAGGAACCAACAAATGAATCTTATTGATATTGTAGCTTCCTCCACCAAATCCAAAATGATCAAGGATAAGTAGAAGAAAGATGAACTTAAAGCCCAATTGGATTAGTTACACAAATTCCTAAAGGATGTATCCACACCAGTTTCTCAACAAGTTGTTGCTCTATAAACCCTAGTCCTACTGAGAAAAAAGGAAGTTGATGACTTGGTACAGATGAGGAGTAAGTTGGGGATGCTTGATAGATGGATTGATAGACTCAATTAGGAGGTTGGTGAAGTGCTAGAAGATGGTTTCAAGGTTCATGAAGCAACACTTGAGTTGGTAGAGAATATGAACCAACATGTTGAAGTCCCAGAGAAGCAAGATGAAGAGTACAAAGAATATGTTAAGAAGCTTAAAGACATCAACAAAGTGCCCAAGTCAACTCTCCTAGAGTAGTCAATTTTTGAGGAAGGTAATTCATATTTTATTAAGAAGACTGTAAGTGTAATAAGATTCAAATCCAAGTTCATCTATGAGCATAAGAGTGAGGTTCACGAAGCAATCAAAGACTTGAACAAGCATATTGATGAATTGGAGGTAATAGTTGCCATTCTGGCCAATGTGGACATCCCAGTCAAGGAGGGTCTTCCTTTGGACAAGTTGAAGGAGAAGTGGAGTAGTAGATTTGAGGAAGTGATGCAAAAGGATGATGATGGAGAAGATTTGTTGCTGGACAGGCTCATGGATGTTAAATAAGAGGTGAAAGCTGCTAGGAGGGAATTAATCAAATTGAAGGATATGCGAGAATTCACCTCAACAGAATTGAAGAGGATCAAATTTGAGGATAATTGGTTAGATGGGCCTAATTTGGATATCCTTCAACAAGTATTCTCTAGTTGTGATGAGTATATCCTTGACCAAACAACATAGGAGTGAACTGGCAGTAGAACACTCTCCTCTTGACACAACATCCTTTCCTCTCCTATTTTGTAGGATTTTGAAACAAGTTGGACTCGAGCTCTCTTCCACTAGTTCGACCTTCTCTCTTGGGCATCATAATTTTGTACAAAAAAGCAATCAACCTTGTAATTGTAGATCAACAGTCTAGTTCCTTCATGTAGTCTCGGTTCCTTAATTTGTGGATCTGAGTTTTTGGTTGAGGGAAACTTACGCATGGCATGTCTATATGTACTTTTGGGCTAATTTTGTAAAGGTCGGCTGATTGAAGAAAGATTAGCCACCAGATATGATAGCAGATAGGAATCATAGTCTTAGGATTTCATGAATTGTTAGCAGATACTTTGAAAGTTTAGTTGAACTTGGATACATTTTATAGTTTTTATACAGTTTACATGTTGTTAAGTTTGGACCTCTTTGATAAGATTAATGAATCATAATTAATCCATATGCTAGTGAGTTGATGTGCCTAAATTTTTTCTATTTGATGCAAATCAATAGAGGAAACTAGATTCAAGATTATCTCATTGAATTATCTGTGAATGAAATTGTTGTTATGTCTATTTGATTTGTGTTTTAATGATGAGTGAATGATTTGCTTTTTTGAATCTTAAAGTAAAGGTTTTAGTGAATGGTTGTGATCATTGAATTAGCACTATGAATGTATGCAATGGTGTATATTATTCTATTGATTGCATCATGTTGTGGTTTTGGTTGGATAAAGAAACACTCATTATTAATGTGCATGTCTAGATATTAAGAAGTTTTATTCATATTTTACTATTCTAAAGCCCTGATCTATCTTTTTCCATTTATTTAAACCCCCCTAACATAGGTTAATTGGTCTAATGCAGTTTTGTTCCTTATTAGCAGCAAAGGCCCCTTGAACATTACAATTACATTGACCATTAAGTAATATCAACACAGTTGAGAACCAACTACCAGGACCTTGGGAGTTATGTTATCTTTCTTTTTTAGGAGAAATAGAATAGAGATATTATGTTTAATGTTGTTGTGTTGTTTTGACCATCAACAGTAAACTAATTTTGACCTCTGATACCATAGTGTAAAATTGATGAAACCCTAGGTAGAACAATATACTAGTAAAATCCAAAAAAATTTACAATTGAGAGCTACAAGTAGAATTGATAAATTTCCTCAAGAAAAGTAATTACATAATAATAAAATGAAATAAAATATCCTTACTTTATTAGCAAGAAAAAAATCCATAAAGATAACAAGATTGTGTCAGGTGTCTTAATCATATGATTTGAGACAAAAAGAAAAAAACAACGTAATTAAACTTAATACTAAGGTGTGAATAGGTCTTAAAGTCTAAGAGGTTATAAAGTATCATGCTCACACCAACACATATTTGGATATTTGAAGAGTTATGACTAATATTTCACTAAATTTATTCTTTTCACTTGCATTATAAATGATCAAAAGAACAATAGTACTATTGATTTGACAATTCTTTGTTAAAATAGAGTCGCCAGGGGCCTTAGATTAGTTTTTAGTCATGAGAAAAAGGGAAGGGTCAAGTTCCATTGGATTATCAAACCCCACTATGTGTAAATATTCTACCTCTTCCACATTCTTTTGTTGTTCTTCTATAAGAAACTTATCTTTCCTTCTCTCTTACCTTGGAGTACCCTACACTTAGTTGAATGATCCTAATTTTTTTATAGCTACAAAAAAAAAAAATTGCTACTAGTGGTAGGTGGGAATGACTTATTTGGAAGTTGTGATTGGTCACTAGGGTTACTAGAGGTTTTAGAGGTACACTATTGCATCCCCTTTTTAATCCCTAAATATTTTTTTCATCCATTGCAAGATTAAAAGTCCTATCTAAACATTCAACTTCATACATAGCCAACTCCTTACAATGGAAAGGAGACATACCATAAATAAATTAAACAAGTACCTCTTTACTATTGAAATATTGAGATTAAGCTAAATCTTGCTAAAGGTATCAATATGTTATTCAATTAATTAGCCTTGAGTTTTCTTGAGTTGTATCCATTATCCTAACATTTTCATAGATATTCAAGAGGATATAATCTTTTCTTAAGAGATACTTATAGAGTTGACCACTTAGTAAACTTCTCTCCTCTTTCTACAAGCATTGTTTGATAAATTTTCCACCAATCCAAGGCTAAATATAATAAATGATCCTTATCAATTTATATATTTTAGGCGTTAGTCATATCAAGATATATTTTGAAACATGCTTCAAGACTACAAAGTCAATAATCTAGATTTTCACCATCAAAGATTCCATCAAATATAGGAATGAAAATATTTGTTTCTAGTTGGAAGTTAGGGATATGAGTGGTATGCATATTAACCAAAGAGCACTAGAATGTCATTTGAAAATCTAGAACTAGATCTTTCATGAAATAGTTTTTCCTCTCTAGTTGGTTTTATAAAAAATATTGGCGACTACTCATGTTCATTAAGCCTTCAAAAGTATCTTCTCACAAGGTATCTCACTTAGGATCCATTACAAGATGATAAAAAAAATATAAAAAAATATATCAAAGGGTTTTTAGTATTGCCACTATTGTATCAACTCCAAACTTCAAATTAGGCTTGCTTCTCTATCTCTGGTTCTTGTCATTTCCAATTTCTTGATTAATCTTAACTCTTGTGCTTTATTTTAGTAAGTAGATATTTGAATTCATGTACTTGATTATTATTTGAAAAGAAAAGAAAATTAGTTAAATGGGAACATTTCATAGTTTAAACAAGCTATTTTTTCAATTAGAAATATTTTTTTTCATTCTGCATACATATGCCCTTTTAATCATCCATCCATGAGATATAAAGAACTTATCCAAATGAACACATTAGCACAAAATTTGAAGATTTCAAGCTAGGGATTGATTGTAGGCCAAAATCAAAGCCTTCTAAATAAGCAACATTTGATGCATCAAGCTTTCTCTTCCCTCCAACATTTAAACTAAAACTATTGAACTTCATAATGCAAAAGCACTACTTAAATGAACAATTCATTAGATAAAGAAGCTTGTATGCTTGCATTGATCGACATATTGACATGCTTATTACCTTGCATATTAATTTATTTCATGCATTTCTTTTCATTGTTTATATATATATATATTGTTACTCATAAACATGACCTTCTCCCTTCTTTAAAACTATCTTATCTTTTTCCTTAGTCATTTTACTTAAACTTGTGTTTGGGTGGCGTTTTGTTGTACTGGTTGAACTAAGGTGGGGTTTTCTTGTGTTCTTCTAACCTCTTACTTTACCACTTGCATTGTTACACTTTTGTTGGGCGGTGTTTTATGACCTTGTTCGAACCCAACCTTTCCTTGAAAAAGGTGTACCTATGTATGTGAGTAACTCACGGGATGAGTTGTCATGTGTCATAGCTTATCCAATAGCTTCCCCCACAAGTTATGTTTGTACCTATGGTATTCTTTAAGCTATTTGAAACCTAGGTGGTGTTTTATTAAGTTATGTAAACTACCCATTTTTCCGCCTGAAAGCTTTTCAATGATTAATGGAATAACAAGTTTAATTCACATAACCAGTGTATTATGCGGATAAAGAAACCAAAATTTTCAGATATGATATGAACAGAAGCAAAGAAATCCATGCATACGAGAATACAAGGATATCCAAAATGATTTTTTATTTATAGATAAGTACATTCTTACATTGCATTGGCACTACAAACTTATCTGATTCGACTATGGAAGTTCATATCAAAGACAAAAATAAAAAAGGAGAATTTTTCATTCAAGCACATAGGGAAAATATCAGGACTTGAATTCCCTCAACTACTGTCTAGAGGCGTTCAACTTGAGCTGGTGACAATAGGTTCTTGTGCGACTGAAGGAATTGCGTGAAGAGTCCCATATCATTTATTACAATTCCTACACGCAAAAGAGCCACAACTTCCTCCAATGTCTCATCCTAAAAGGTTGATGCTATGCAGATGGTGTCAGCTATCAGTCCATTCTGAGGGTAGTGGTTGAGCCCGATGATTGCCACGTTTACACGATGGTGGAACTCGGGCTTTAATAGATGCTCCAATGCTCTCACACCCTAGTCATGACAGTCGAAGGTCTTGATGATGGTATATATGAAACGATATAGCATGGTGGTGTTATGAATGTGTGCTTGGCTCAGGAATGCTTCACCTAGAATACCGTGAAGCACCTCTTCTTCCACCTCACTTTGTATCGTGAAGACCTCCTTTAGCTGATTTGATATGTGCCTGAACAAAATACTACCCTCGATCTCTTCCAGGACAATGAAGTCATTCACAAAATTACCATCACTCTAAGAGCTCGCCATGTTAGATGTTGTTGAATGATGAAGAGTAGTGACACTAGTTGAATTTATAGAAGATTGGTTGGACATTGGTGCTTTTTTCCCAAGGAATTTAATGAGATAGCATTTTAGTTCAAATTAATGGCAGATTTGAGTAGGTTTTAAAATTACATTTTCCATCAAGTAGTATACACGTGCTATCAGATGATGTCTCCTTGTTGTTGCATTAATTATTTGATTATGTGAAAGGTCATTCAATGGTCATTCGCAAGATAAAGATCAATTTTCTTTCCCGATGCCACTTCATTTTCTAGGTTAATTATTTTGATCAATCTTTAGTAGTTTCAAAGAAGATGGGAAGAAACAAGAAGACCACCAATTTAGTAATAGTTTTGGTGATCATTTAGTGGGGTTGGTTCACTATATATTTGAAAATAGAGAAGAAGATAGGGGTTCTCCGGATATACACCTTGTGGTGTTATCGAGAATGATTTGGCATTTATTTCAAACCGTAATAATTTGTGACCTTTGTTTTATGAATTCAATGATATACTTAGTACTCTAATCTTTGCATCATGCATGCAATATAGTTATATCTTCTTTGTGAGATGGGCTATATGGTGTTCATTTATTGCAGTATGATTTTTTTCTTTTGATTGGTTGATCGTAGGTTTTCAATCTTTGTGTTGGTCATCTATGGCTATGATTTACGCTCTCACATTAGTTTCATATTTATGAACTGGAATTTGTTGCCTTTCTGCTTTCTAGTCAAAATCACACCCATTCTCATTAGCTTAGGTAAATTCATTGAAAATCTTGTGAGGGAGCTGTACCTTGAAAAAACTCAGAGAAAATCCACAAATGCAACTGTGGTCTTTTCAGAGCTATTAGCAAATTTACACTAGTGCTAAATCTAGGTTGAGAGTCATTCATTTTTTAGTATATTTATGCTCCTGAGCCATTTCATTTGCTAATAGATTTTTGGTGACTTTGTTGGGGAGACAAATTGAATTGATTGAAAAAATCTGACAATCTTTGTCGCATCATGTGACAATTTGGCACTTCCTCATAATGACACATTTCCTATTTTGTAGCTAGATTTAGATTGGGTGGAAGCAGAGCAAGAGACATCATTTCATAATTAAATACGCTTGCCTAGAGATATAGAAGGAACACAATAGATTATATGCAAGCAAATCTTTCCTTGGAAGAATAGGAAGAGTTGGCCTAGCATCCACCTGCACCATTAGTTGAATGCCCTCCGAGGTTGATATTCATGTACTATGACAACCCTCTGCATCATCCTAATCATTAGCCTAATCAATCATTTCATCATCTGAGGGACCCACCCATACCCCAACTTCAGAATCCACCTCTGGCTCACCCACCACCTAGAAATTAACTGGGTAATTTTCTTTCCCAATCTTTACTCCCATGTGAATTGGTGACTCTAATCATCTATGGCCTCGAATATTTGGTGTAATCAAGTTGGATCACTTGCCTTGTCACAATACCATGATTTACCCCAGGGTTCCCATAAATGGTTCCCTAAATTTTTTGGTCAAAATGAACAAGATCCTGAGGAACACATCCTAGCTATGACTATAGTAAGTGCAATTTTAGGAATTCAAGAAGAGGATGTTTTGGTAAGAATTTTCATTGATAGCCTAATTGAGAAAGCAACAAAATGGTATAGGGGACTTGAAAAAGGAAGCATTACCAGATGGAATCTTCTCAAAACAAAGTTCCTCCAGTGCTACAAAACTCCAATTAACATTGCGACCGCCCTATGTCTTTTCTTTTAGATCATGAAAAATAAGGTTGAAACAATGAGGGATTTTGTATATCGATTCAATCAGTCTCTTCAATGAATTCCTGCTCTAGAAAGACCTAATGAGGAGATCAAGTTTCATATTTTTTATTTCCGCTTTGGATCCTAACATTCAATTAATCCTCAAAAGAGAAAGTTCAAGGGATTGAGAGAGCTCAATTGGAAGCAGTGAATGTTGAAAATGATTTCATAGTCGTGGGAAAATGGAAACTAGGTGAAAATGTGAAGCCTAAAGATAGTCACAAGTTATACTCTGAGTTTAGGGTTAAAATCTATAAAGAAGCAGAATTACCTTGTCCGACTACTAAAAATTTTAATTTGACAATTTTTGATACCATGTAGCAGCCTAGCGAGGAACAAGATCAACATTGTAGTGATCAGGATTTCAGTTTATATACTTCATTTGAGGTTGAAAGTGATCTTAGTTCATCTAGTGATGATGAAGATGAAGAGTTGTAGAATAAATCACCAATTGTTTCTCCTCTTTTTGAAGATAAGTCCTCCTCTGAGGCTAATTTAAAGGAATCGATGTCAAATTCCCTTCCTATTCCAGAATACAAAGTTTTCTCCTTCAAAGAAGTGGTGGATGAGAAAATATGTTTCCATTTGGAAGAAAATGGAGATCTTGCAAATGGTACCTCTCAGAAGGAAGATAAATGGTCAATTCATCCTAACCCTCTTTTCAGTTATGATGAATTTGAATTATATGACAATCCTCTCTTTGCAAATTTAGTTGATGGTCAATTTATGTCTGAGGCTGAATTATGTGTATCAATAGTCAAAGATGGTCACGATCAAGGAAACATTGGGAAAACTGCTAGTCTTCTATTAGAGCAAGGTGAGATTGGTGCATAATTAGAGGTTAGTAGTGAATCGATTCCTTCTTTGTATTAGTCTACAAAGGTAATTATCTTCCATGAAAATAATTTGACTGAGGAAAAGTGTAATGAAGTTAAAGAGAATATTGTTTCCTATGGTGATTCTTCAAAAAATGGGGGAATTCCTGAGAAATGTAATATCAGGGAGGAGTGTAGAACTCAAAATTTTGTGTCAAGATAGGTATATACATAGATTGATGAACCTCAACTGTGGGAATTGGCTAATAAAGGATGGTCTAGTGCCGACAGGATGACAACATGATGAAATCTTTGATGAGGAATGAATTTTTGGGAAATCATTTGACTACAATTACATGTTTTTTTGTATCCATGTTGGAGTGTCAATATTCCTAGACTTACTTAAGAGACTGTATAGGAAGGTGGTCCTTTTCAAGAAAGGATTATTCTTCTCTCAGCCGGTGAATGGGTTTGTGAGATTGTTACGCTTCCTTTTCCTCCTCTGGTAGGTTTTTCCTACCTTGTAAATAATTGCAATTTTGGTGTGTTCATTTTTGGCTTGTTGTTTGGGTTGGTACCCTTCTCATTTTGACTCTGTGTCCAACAGATAAGGACCGGTCTTACATGCTAAGCTCTCTGCATCCTTTGCAGTCCTTGTCCCTAATCAGAGCCACTATTACTCATAAACGTGACCTCCTTTCTTTAAAACTGTCTTATCTTTTTCCTTAGTCATTTAACTTAAACTTGTGTTTAGGAAGAATTTTGTTGTACTACTTGAACTAAGGTTAGGTTTTCTTGTGTTCTTCTAACCTCCAACTTTATCGCTTGCAATATTACACTTTTTTTGGGCAGTGTTTTATGACCTTGTTCAAGCCTAGCCTTTCCTTGAAAAAGGTGTACATATGTATGTGAGTAAATCACAAGATGACTTGTCATGTGTCAGAGCTTATTCAATAGCTTCCCTCACTAGTTATGTTTGTAGGTGGTATTCTTAAGTTGTTTGAAACTTAGGTGGTGTTTTACTAAGTTATGCAAACTACCCATTTTTCCACCTTGAGGCTTTTCAATGATTAATGGAATAACAAGTTTAATTCACATAACTAGTGTATTATGCAGAAAAAGAAACCAACATTTTCAGATATGATATGAATAGAAGCAAAAAAATCCATGCATACAAGAATACAAGGATATCCAAAATGATATTTTATTAATATATAAGTATGTTTTTACATTGTATTGGCACTACAAAATTGTCTGATTTGACTACGAAAGTTCATATCAAAGACGAAAAACAAAAAGGAGACTTTTTTCGTTCAAGCACACAAGACAAATATCAGGACTCAAATGACCTCAACTATAGTCTGGAGGCATTCAACTTGACTTGTTGACAACAAGTTCTCGTGCGACTGAAGGAATTGCATGAAGAGTCCCATATCATTTCTTACGATTCCTGCACACAAAAGAGCCACAACTTCCTCCAATGTCTCATCCTAAAGGGTCGATTCTATGCAGATGGCATCAACTATTAGTCCATTCTGAGGGTAGTGGCTGAACTCGGTGATCACCATGTTGACATAATGGTGGAATTTAGGCTTTGCCAAAAGCTCTAGTGCTCTCACACCCCAATCATAGCGTTCGAAGGTCCTAATGATGGTATATATGAAACAATCTAGCATGGTGGTGTTGTGAACAAGTGCATGGCTTAGGAATACTATGAAGCACCTCTTCTTCCACTTTACTTTATATCATGAAGACCTCCTTTAGCTGATTTGATATGTGCCTGAACAACAGACTGCACTCAATCTCTTCCAAGACAATGAAGTCATTCATAGAATTACCGCTACTCTGAGAGCTTGTCATGTTAGATGTTGTTGAATGATGAAGAGTAGTGACACTAGCTAAATTTATAGAAGATTGGTTGGACATTGGTTCTTTTTTCCCAAGGAATTTAATGAGATAGCATTTCAGTTCAAATTAATGGCAGATTTGAGCTAGTTTTAAAATTACATTTCCCATCAAGCAATATACACGTGTTATCAGATGGTGTCTCCTTGATGCTGCATTAATTATTTGATCATGTGAAAGGTCATTTGGTGACTGTTCGTAAGATAAAGATAAGTTTTCTTGCCCGATGCCACTTCATTTGCTAGGTTAATTATTTCGACCAATCTTTAGTAGTTTCAAAGATGGGAAGAGATAAGAAGATTTCCAATTTAGTAACGGTTTTGGAAACCATTCAGTGAGGTTGGTTCACTATATATTTGAAAATAGAGAAGAAGATAAGGGTTCTTTGGATATACACCTTGTGGTGTTATTGAGAAGGATTTGGTAGTTATTTCATACTATAATAATTTGTGACCTTCGTGTTATGAATTCAATGATATACTTAGTACTCCGATCTTTGCATTATGCACAAAATATAGTTATATCTTCTCTGTGAGATGGGCTATATGGTGTTCATTTATTACAGTATGATCTTTCTCTTTTGATTGGTTGGCCGTAGGTTTTCAATATTTGTGTTGGTCATCTATGGTTGTGTTTACGCTCTTGCATTAGTTTCATATTTATGGATTGGCATCTATTGCCTTTCTGCTTTCTGGTCAAAAGCACACCCATGTTCATTAGCTTAGATAAATTCATTGAGAATCTTGCGAGGGAGCTGTACCTTGACAAAATTTAGAGAAAATCCACAAATGGAATTGTGGTCTTTTCAGAGCTATCAGCGGATTTACACTGGTGCTAAATCTAGGTTGAGAGTCATTCATTTTTGTGTATATTTATCCTCCTGAGCCATTTCATTCACTAACATATATATATATATATATACATATATATGTGTGTGTGTGTGTATGTATATGTATATGTGTATGTATATGTGTTTATGTATATATGTATATGTATATATATTTATATGTAAATGTATATATATACATATATATATATGTCTATTTTTGTCCACTTGGCACATTTGTATTTCCTTTTTAACTATACACTTAGAGGTGCTTTTTATCCTTCCCTTTTTAGGGATTTCCTTTTCAAGCCTATGTCTTAGTGCATACGCATCACTTAGAGGAAATGAAGGAAACAAATCATGTGCTAAGCACCAAAATTGACACAATAGCAAAGTGAGAGGTCAACTATAATAAAATAAAAACAATAAATTGAGAAAGAAACCTCAATACATATATGTTGAAACAAGGAAGATTACATTATAGTTGTCATATCATACCCATTAGAATTTTTATGGGGTACAAAGTTTTCACATAGCAAGAGATTAATGCAATATTTGGTTTCCAACTAAAGACCTTAGTGCAAATTCCAACATCCTCTACAATATCTTAGTTTATTTCCCTGTTTTATTAGTAGCTAATTATCATCCCACCTCTAAAATTCCTAAATGTTATTATTGTAGTCATTGTGAGGTTCCTTTCAGTGGTCCATAATTTAAATATTTAGGGTAACTACTCTTATTTTCCTTGTAATTTGAGATGGCATTTCAAAGTAAATGCAAATCTTGCACTTTTGTTGATTGGAATATATCTATGAAGGGAGCAATATAGATAATGGGTTTGATTTTTATGTTGAAAGTGAGTCTCTTTGGAGGTGTTCCTATATATCCAATTGTTGTTCCACTCTACAAATTCCATGAAATAAAATGCATGTGTTTGTGCGTTATTTTAATATGTTCATGCCCATGCCCAACTTGGAACAATTCAACACTATTTAGAGAATATAGGCAAGAGCCAAATTGAGCAATCATAAAGATGTTTCATGTGGAGTTAGATGGCTTTAGAAAATGAGAATCCCAAAAATAGGATGATCAATACTCTTGAAGTAATTCTAATAATGTTGTAATCTCATATGGTCCATCCATCCCTTGGATTGGCTTTTCACTAACCATGAAATTTTTATCAAATGCCACTAGACAGATGAATAAACTCCATTTTAGGTCATATATTTCAATTCCATATTTGCTTCAATGTCTTTAGCCTTGTTAATTTGCATGGCCAAAAGATATGTAAGGTGAAAAAAATACTCCATTCATCATAGTTGATGCTTTGCCCCACTTTTTTTTCTCTATCTTAGTAATTTGGAAAATTGGCTTGTTTGCAAGTTCTAGTAGAAAACTACTTCACTTGAGCTTGATGGTTGGTTCCATCTCTTTCTTTTACCTCTATATTCTACTAGAACTTTCACTAGAGATCTATATCCTTGATTCAACTATAAGTCTATAGCCTTGATTTCAAATTATCATTTATGAAACTAGAGGGTAGAAGCTAAGTAGCATACCATTTCAACTATCTTCACAAAGCTTTACTCTAGTCCACTTCCCTAATTTCACTTTTGTTTCATAGTTGAGGATGCTTGTTCCTTTTTTCATGTGCTTAGCTAGTTCTTAAAGGCCCTTTGAAAAGTAACAATTGCATTTTCATTTGAACTATCGAAATCCTTTGTATGATATTATTCTAGAGGAACTTTGTCTAGAGCCTTCATGTTATTTTTGTGGTGAAGACTTGATTGAAGTCCAAATTTCCTTGATGTTGAGGTTGTCGACACATTCTAGTTTCTTATTTTTGTTCATACTATCAAAGGATCCTTAATTTTTTCTTCAACCCCTCCAAAGGAAACATTGTTGAATGGTTACAAGCTTGTGCACAACCTCTATGAGTGTGGAGAGGAGTGTGAGTAGATAGATGAAAACAACTTGTAAGACTACTTGTATCAATTGAATATGAATTCCTTAAGTGAGCCATTGAAGTGTGAATATTTTCATGTTGCTAATGATGCTATCCCAAATAGTTAAGTTAATTTCCAATAAAGAAAGAAACTCGCACAGATCATTCAAACTCTCCTCTGATAGTGAAGAATCTTGAGAATGTCTTTTTAGCATTGAATTTTAAAATATATTTTTTGGTTTGTATAACCTGGTTTTAGGGTCCAGAAACCACCAAAATTGGGCCAAGCCTAGAGTCTATCTTTGAACCATAATAGAGAACTGAAATGAACAACCCACCCAAAATGGTTGAAGCCACAATAACTATCTTCCACACTTCCCCCCTGCTATACAAAAAAAAAGCTACAGTTACTATCTGAACATGGAATGGGGAAAAATACACAAGCCCTGTTTAACCAGACATAAAATACACAAAAATTAACATACCTTTTCTTATTCTTCTTCACCTTTCAAGGATTCTTACTCCTAATAGCCACCGGATACCCAAAACCTGAGCAACTTCGAAATCCTTCCAAAGCCCATGCATATGCCCTGGATCAAGAAGGTACTTTTCCATTGCAGTCCTCAACCCCAACTCTAATTTCTCATCTAAATCCTTGGAGACTTCCCAAAAAAAATTCATCCAATCTTTGTATATTGGGACTTTCAATCTTCATATATGTGAAACTAATAATTCCACCTTCTTACCCATCTCCCTTCAGACATAGAGCTTGACCGGCTCTAGGAAAATTCACCGCTAGAAATTCACCATCAACAATTTATTGGGGGAAAATTCATGGCCACCAGCAATTCACCGTCATGAAAAATTAATTGCCAAAAATTCATGCAATTAATCTTCCATTGTAGTGAATTGTCATGACGGTGAATTTTCTTGCGGTGAATTTTTTGAGGATGAATTGTTGACAATGAATTTTCGTATGCCAGCTTGAGCAAATGACACACATCATAGAGAAATGGAGAAAACAAACCATGTTTCCCTTCTTAAATTGATGGCAACATTCATCTTAATGAATGACCACACATGCATCTAGACCCATTTCCATTGGCACCTCACCTCGAAATCATTACACTCCTTCTGATCTTACTTATCATTTCATTATTGAATGTAACTGCCTCCATCTCCTAATCGAGAGAGATTTGAACTTAAAAAAAACTATAATTTTCAGCATTCATTTGTTGATGCAAGGCCTCTTGGTCATTGTTAAACAAATTTTAAATCAATTTGATTTCTTGACTTTGTATTGAGAGCAAACCGGTGTCATCCTATGATTCAAATTAGAAATCTAGTAGCCTTTACAAATCATTGGTATCAAATGAATCTTTTTTTCAAATTTTGTGTATACCATTAGCTTGTTGAGAGTTTTCCCAATAAAAATAAGATACGGGCTTAGTGCATCCCCTAGATCTGTATTGAATTAGATGGAATAGGGACCATTGTTACAATATTGTTAATTTAGGTTGTCACTTCATAAAAGTCATACTATGGAGATTGGAATATGAAAATATAATTGTAATTGTGAAATATTTTTGACATATCCAATTTTGAGAGATTGATTTTCTATACAACCATTATGCAGTTAGTTACTTGTCTTTTTGGAACAAGTTGATTTCTTTTTTAGATTGTTTTGGGTAGAGGAAATTCAATTTTTATCACAATTGTAATTCCCCAAATAGACACACTCATAACAAAACTTGACGAAATAACCTTTTTTTCAAAACAAAGACAACATTGATAATGCAACAATGACATGCCACAAACAACGTGTACACAAGTGCCACGTGAAAAAAATGACACAAAGAAAATGACAAAAAGACAACCTCACCATTGCATAAGTAAGGTGGAAAAAATGAAATACTAACCACTTGTGAGATAAATCCACCATGATGAACATATGAGAGAGAGAGAGGACAACACCTACACAACAATTTGTTACTAAACCACAATCACGTTCTCTCACAACACGACACTAGGATAGGTTGAAATATAAACATCCAATCCACACTCAAACACACTAAACAACCCAAACACCAAGGCCAACATTCACAAGAGGCTTCCTAACCGAGAGACACAAACTCTCCATTGACTAGAATGACAAGAAGTCCCTTCTAGGCAACCACACACTTTCCAATCTACATCACATCGTAATGCAACATCATCTAAATAGAAGTATACTACTCCAAAACACCCCATACCCTATGAGGAATGTTGAGAATGCAAACAAGGACAACCATGAAGGATTACAACCTTCCCAAGTCTTCACAAGACTAGGTGCACAATCTCCCTAACCCTAGGTTTGACAACCAAACAACTTTGGAAGAAAGCATGAAAAAAAAGGAAAGAGAAGCCACAAGTTTTCAATGAAAACAAAAAAACACTCACAAAGCCACTAGACCTCTGGGACCATAAGGAAAAACTTCCTTTTACATGGTTTTCCCATATGAGGCTCTTACAAAGAAGAAAGATCAAGTCCTAAGACAAGAATATTTTGACTAGGTTTTTTAGGGTTCCAATTACTAAAATGGTCAGAACAAGAAAGATGCAAAGCATAAAAATTATTCACCAGTGGCATTAGGCTTAGAAAACCATTAGCTATATGTGGTTGAGATGGTTAACATTCTATTTTTTGAATGGGAATCGGGAATCCCAAGTACATGACTAGGCCACCCAAATAGTGTTAGACAAAAATTTTAGTTTTAAGCCTACCAAACCAAGCCACCCCATTGATGAATAGGCCACCCAATTGGGTACAAGGTCATCCAATTGTATATAGTTTCATTCTAGACAAGATGGGGCCACCTAGGTACAATACCAAGTCACCCAACTATGAAATGAGGTCTCTAAATTTATTTTAAACACTAATTGAAAGATTTCCAAGTTCATTTTAGCCTTTGCATAGTACAATAAGGAAAAATATAAAGTAATTATGCTCAGTTCCAACACTGAGAAATGCAATTAAACCAATACACTTTTCATTATCAAATATTACAATCCTTCTCAATGAGAGGTCCAAAATAATATTATTACAATTAGAATGAAAGGAAAAGAAACCTAAATAAACATAGGAACCTTGCCACATTGAATTCTTCACCAAATCCACCATGATATTTCAATCCCCAATGGTGGTTACCATGTCATTGACCTCTTGGAATCAAAAAATACACTCCCACTGTGCTAGGAGATAGTCACATGGACCATAAAAACAACAGTCATGCCAAAAACATGAGAGGGCTTACACGCACGCCATACACAAAGTATATAATTAATTTATATATCATATAAAAAACTCATCCAATCTCACATGGGGAGAAACACAAATAGGATCAATTACAAGATCTCATTGGAAAAACTCGCCAATGTAATACCAAGATCATCCTTGGGCAAACTGACCAAGGGTATAACATATTGAACACTCATTAGAAAATTTCACCAATGGAATAACAACAAGCACATGGAATGGAATACATCATCATTCAAGTACTACTCAATCTACACTAGGGTTAGATATTAAAGAGCAAGTGAGGGAATTCCATTGTGGAAACTCATGTGGAGCTCAGTGTCGAACCGAGTATCCTCTCATATAGATGAAGATACTTGAACTTACAAGTCTTATGCTCCTTGAATGACTTATCTTTCTCGATCATCCTTAGCTTGTATGAACACTCAAGGAAAGAGAGGGATATCTATTATCTTGGTTAATTAATTATCCATGTTTTATTATTTTTCACTTGTTAACCAAACTCCCCACATTGTGATTGCCTACGTGCCACTTTGGGTCAAGTTTACATTGGGAGTTATTCTCATAACTCTATAATACCTACACCCTAAGCTCATCACATCCTCCAATGGTGTAAGAAAAACAACACAAAAATCACATGACATGTAAAAAAATTTATCACAAAAATTGAAAACACGATCTCAAAACACTCCTTATAAAAATACATTAAGAAGACTCAATTTTCCCCAAAATAAATCATTCAATTTCACATTTTAAATTAAATTTTTAAATTAAATTTTAAATACCAAAAACCATAAATTACATATGAACTCCATTAATGGAGTTTCAAATTTTCTATTTAAAAATTCAAAAAAAAAAGTACCCTTTTTCTCAAAGCATGCACAACACCATTTTAAGACATAAAATTCAATTTTTGGTATTTTGAAATTTTTGCCATTATGAAGGCACATTTTGGAATTTTGATCCAAAAATACAAAATAAATTTAATTCCTCCATGCTTTTGAAATTGAAATTAGATTAGGTGTGCTAATGCTCCACCAATCACATACAAAGCAATCAAAATAGAAAACAAAGCAGGATGGAGGCACAATGAAAACTTACCTCATTTTTTTGTAAATTAGACATTCATAATGATCTCCACACACACCATGAGAAAGAAATTTCAATCCCACACACAATCACATTCCCATTCTTATCATGTTGCTTCAAATCCCATAATTCCATTCACAATTACATTCCCAACCTCAATTTCAAAAAATGTCAAGAAGAGGGTTTTGAGAGCAAAAATCCTCCAAATTGAACAATTCCCTTCAAAATGCCAAGCCTTTTTCCCTTTTAACCCATTTTGATTTTTTAATTAAAAATACATTTAAATTTATTTTTGATTTCATTAATTCTCATTTCCTCACAATCCAAATAAACAATCAATTGATTTTTAAAAGACATTCAAATTCATAATTTGAATCCATGTAAGCATGTATTCATTTAAATTTACAAAATTTAGAATGCAAACATAATATTTAAATCAACCATAACTTGCAAATCCCAACCCAAGGAATTTTCACAATTTGATTAAACAATAGCTTGAATTCATTTTTACTTTCATTGTATTTTTTCCTTTTTCGAAACACAAAAAATATTGTAATAACCAATATAAGAATAATTTAAATTCCTAATATTTTATTTCTAGAAAGCATATAATTTAAACCATTAATTAAGTCAAGCATTCACTGGTCATTCACGATAAATAGGGATTTTGAAATAATTCTTCAATTGGATTTAGGTTCACATAGGGTCAAATATGACACCTACCATACTCAATTTGAGTAGAATCAAGAAATAAATAGGGAGGTTGAATGTGACATCTTCAAATTAACCAATGTTGGGGAATAACTTGGACCTGTATAGTCAGGTGAAAAAATAACCTTGTACATGATGTAACCATTCAACGTACATCAAGGGTACACACTCAATTTATATATAGCTAAAGCACAAAATAATCACCCAACAAGGTTCAATAGCATAAAGCATAAAATAACATCTATCATATTAATCATTTCTCTAGAACAACAATAATTGAGATTGCATTTAATCACAACATATATAATGCACATCACTGGATTGAAGCATAATGGCAAATTGATCATATAAATATACAAAATTTGAACAACTGAAATGTTGAAGAACCTCATCTCAAACATGTGGTGGTTCATACACACCAATCAAAGCCATAAACAATCACCAAAAAAATCATGAGGAAATAGTGAAGCTAAACCACCAATCCCACAACTACAAGCTACAAAAATGAGAGCACTACAACAATCATCTTTGAGGGAATGACATAGTCTAAATGTTTTTCTTGGTCAATTGTTTCTATGTGACCTATCTTATGTATTATGCTTAATCCAATTGCATTCATACTTCTAAGCATTATTTTTTTCTTTCATTCTATTATAAGTAACATCTATTTTATTGAGGTCCCAAAATCTTCAATGCATGAAATCATCTGTAATGAAATAACTTGTACAATGGAATAATATGATAGAAAATATGTTCTAAATAATTGATAATAGTTGAGAATAACAAGCCACTTCGAGTGGGAAAAATTCCAAATATCTCCAATGAGAACAAAATCCACAATATGATGATGAAATAAGACTCACAACCTCCTATATATACTTATTTATGCCTAGGATATCACCCAAACCAACTTAGAAAACCCTATATAATCCCTAGGTTGACCTAATTAACTAAATAATAATATAATAATGATAATATGACTTAATTAGGAGTTAAGATAGCCACAAACTGACTATTCATAATTTGATGTACTCTAATACTAAGGGTATAGCATGTCCCCTCTTCAAAGAAGCATTGTCCTCAATGCTAGGAAAGTTTGGATGCTTTTGAATGAACTTGTCATCCTCCCGATGTGGCATCTTCAATTAGTAAATTCTTCCATTGGATGAGATACTAAGTGAATGTTTTGGTCCTTAGCTTCCTTGTGTGTTTTTAAAGAATAAACTCCAATTCCAATATGATTCTTCCTTCTTCATTGAGATTTGGTAAAATTGTTTGAGTAGGGATATTATTCCCAATTACCTTATTCAAACAAGAAACATGAAAAACTAGATGTATCTTTGTTGTTGATGACAATTCAAGATTGTAAGCAACATTGCTTATCTTCTACATGATTGGATATGGGCCATAATATTTTGGAAACAACTTGTTATTTGTTTATTGTTTCTTTAGTGACATTTGCTTGTGTAAGGTTAACCAAGAAACTCAATCCACAACTTCAAAACTTCTTTCACTAAATTATTGGTCCACCTATTGTCGGCCCCAATTTTGTACCATGGATAGACTTTTGAGTCCTAAAAGTACTTGTTGATGAAGTATGCGGTCCTCCACAATGCGAACTCTTGGTGACACCTTCAATGATGATGTGATGGAAGGAGGATGGTATCCATATAATGCCATAAATGGAGACATTTTTTATGAACTACGAAAGCAAGTGTTATACCACCATTCTATGAGCAATAGCCAATCTACCCAATGCGACTATTTATCTAAAGTGAAACAACATAGATATCCTTCCAAACACTTATTAAAAACCTCTTTTTTCTCATCAAATTGAGGATGGTATGAAGAACTGTGAGCCAATTCGATTACCCAAATATTTGGAATAAATATGTCCAAAAAGTTAATAGGTAAAGATAGAATCACAGTCATTAACAATAACCTTAGGTATACCATGTATCTTTTAAATATTCTCCAAAAAATATTTTTCCACTGTACTTGTAAAAAGATGTGATAATGCAATTAAATGTGCATATTTAGTGAGGTGATCCACTACTACCATGATGAAATTCTTACCATAAGATCTTGGAATTCTTGTGATGAAGTCCATGGATACCTCTTCCCAACATTGGCTAGGAATAGCTAAGGGCTACAAGAGATCAAGTGTCTTAATTGTCTCCCCTTTATTTCTTTGAGAAACCAAACATTCTTCCATAAATTTTTGAACATACCCTTTTAGCCCTATTGGCTTTCAGTTGTTTATCATGTTTTTACTTGATGAAAAAATTGGTTACATGGTTGAGGTTTGATTTTCTCATGTTGAACATGTTTTGGTTGTTGTTGGTTGATACATGATACATATTCTATATGATTATTACTCATATGAAGTTAAAATTTTTAGCTCACCTTCTAATTGGTTGCTATATGCTATGCAGTATGGTTTATTCACAATATGTAGTTATAGGTCTTTGGATTTATATATGATGATGCTGACAATGCTTATCATTTTGAAAAGATGTTTTTAAGTTTGTCAATTTGATCCTTCAAGGTTACAAGTCACAAGTATATTCAGTTGACTATATTTAGTTTGTCTTTGAATGATATATTGATGCATTATTAATCTCATGCTATTGCACTACTCTATTGTGTTAAGGTAGTCATGATATTTATACTTGATTTATATAATGATCTTTACATCTAGCTCCTTGAGATGACTTTTGGTTCAATATGGTTACATTGTATGTACTTGAAGTATTTTAGATTGATCGGTGTATTCAGTTCAATGCATATATATTGTCTTTGTGGAATTGTTAATACATATTTACATTGGGCAATGATATTTGTTTTGGCATTAGCAATCTCCTTGTAAAGTGATCGGGCAATAAGTGGTTATTCACATTATCTTGTCATTAATTATTTGGATTAGGAAATGATTGTTGCTCATATTTATTTGTGGTACTATCAATACTTTTGTGGTTTATTATATGGTTTAATGTTTATTGCAAAGTGATAAATAAATCAGGCATTAAAGATGAAATACAGTTCATTTCATTTGGAATTGGGCATTCTAAAAACATGTGGACCTAAGCCCGACATACCAATGGTGAAAGGAATTTCTTACATTTCATTTTATTTGAAGCCCTCATTAGGGCATGATGGGAAAAATGTCACATGGAAGGTGTGGTGGCCAGGATTTGCAATGATAAACTAGAATGGTGTCGACTTGAAGTAACAAATCTTAGTAGTAAAGTGAAGTGGAAAAGCTCAACTATGGAGGTTTTCAACTGGGTAGTTATGGATCTATTCGACGGATTTTTCTAGTATTTCTTTGTTTCTCTTCCACCGTAAATAGGTAATACAAAAACCATCTTGATTCTTACAGGCTTTGAAACAATTGATTAAGTAGGTTTTCAATGAACAAAATTGATTTGGAAAATGCTATTGTTAAGTTTTTTATGTTAAAGGGCTTAATCTTTGGAGATTGTTTTTAAACCTATTAGGGTTTCTAGATAGTTCTTATGAATTTTTGTAACAAAATCTTTAGTTAATTCATTCAAGGTTTTTACAACCCTAATCTAGTTGGTTTGGTTTATAGTTTTAAAAACAAAACTGCACTTGAAAGTAGTGGATATAAAAGATATCTATTAGTTTTCTGTTTGGTTACTCAAGAGAAGAATGAATAGAGGTTTCATGACTATTCCTTAAAAAGACTTTGTGTAGAAGTTGTTTTAGATTGGAAACCATTTATGATTCTGGAAGATGTTGTCACTTTCATGCAACATTCTTCAATGCTCTTAATGCGAATATTATAGTCTTCTATTGAGATTCTAGGAATGCACCAAAATTGCACTTCTAGAGTATTGATAGAACACTATCATTGTTGTTATGCATTAAAAGGAGTTGGTGCTCTCATAATCTTGAAAAGTTGGTGCTTTTGATTATTGTGGAGTTGGTGCTCCCAAACTTGAAAGAGGTTGTGCTCTAAGTGAATAAAGAAATATTTTTTGAGTGGTTTTTTATTCCCCTTGAGGGTTTTTCCACTCATGATAAATTATGTGTTATGTGACATCACTGAATTTGACACCATTTTCCAATAGACGCCCATCGATGGTTCAAAAAATTCGTAAAGTTTACCTAAATGATTTAAAAACATTTCATCGCTTATTTTTTCACCGCATGCCTGACGGTGAATTAAACGTCGAACTAACGATGCAGATTTGTCGGTCATCTACATCATAAAATGACTCAAATGCTCATTAGAATATTGAGGAGATGGGCATCAAAAGAAAACCTGAAGTTTGTCACCATTTCGATGAAATGGGAAAGTATTTACAACGAAGCCTTCATTGCAGCTAAGCAACTTTGTCAAGCCTTTATGTGATTCATCGGTGGTGTTCGTCGAAATTGCGACGAAATGGCCAAGGAGTTACGATGAAGCCTTCGTTGCAGCCAAGCAACTTCGTTGGACCTTTTATGTGTTTCATCGATGAACTATGTCAAAAGTGCAACGAAATGGCCAAGGAGTTACGAAGAAGCCTTTGTCGCAGCCAAGCAACTTCCTAGGACCTTTTCTGTGGTTCGTTGGTGGACTTCATTGAAATGGTGATGAAATGGCTAAGGAGTCAGGATGAAGCCTTCGTCGCAGCCAAGCAACTTCGTCAGACCTTTTCTATGGTTCGTCGATGGACTTCGTCGAAATTGTGATGAATGTACAAGGAGTTACGATTTAAGCCTCATCTGCCTATAGCAACTTTGTCGCACCTTTCTCGGTGATTTGCCCATTGTGTTTGTCGCAGCTATAGCAACTTTGCTCTAATTTGCTTCATAGCTATA
>VDFB02216805.1:45519-70343 GCA_007258455.2 Sequoia sempervirens
ATTATCATATCTTTTATCAAATGACAAGCTACCGTGAGCATAACTCCCCAAGGACACATGCCATCCTTGGATTGTTGACATGAAACAACCAATCAAAATTTAGTTCCTCTCTCTCTCATATTAATATATATTACTATTATATTAAATATATATTATATTAATTATATTTTGTATTATATAAAAATATACTTATTATTAATTATTAATTATAATAATTTTATACGTATTTAATAATTTTGTTAAAGAATATAATATATAATTATAATAAGTTGAATAATTATATTATTTATTATGTAAAATATAGCTAATATATACTTAACTATATTGTAGAATATTAAAACCTAGCTAAATGCCACCAAAATTATGAACTTAATTAACATACTATAGAACCTAGTGAAACTAGGTTGAAGCTTATCAAATTGGTGAAGTGAAAGGTCAATGCCAGTGTCGAGGAAGAGTTTGGAGTAGTGAAAACAGGGTCAATGCCAACATTGAGGAAGAGTTTGGAGTAGTGAAAACAAGTTCAATGCCAGCACCGAGGAAGATTTTGGAGTTAAAACAAGGTCAATACCATGCTGACGAAGAGTTTGGAGAAGTGAAAATAAGGTCAATATCAGTGCCGAGGAAGAGTTTGGAGGAGTGAAAACAAGGTCAATACCAGCACCGAGGAAGAGTTTGAAGTTAAAACAAGGTCAATACCAGCACTGACGAAGAGTTTGGAGGAGTGAAAACAAGGTCAATATCAACACCGATGAAGATTTTGGAGGAGTGAAAATAAGTTCAATACTAGCGCCGAGGATGATGTTGAGGGAACTTAGGGAAAATCGATGACCAAGGGGCAATCAGTACTGTAAGTTTGGCACCCCCATTCTCTTTAACCTTCAATTTTCATGCCTAGTTTCCAAAGATCTTGTACATTGGCACCCCCATTCTCGTAAAATGGTATAAGATAAGACAAAAAAAAAAAATAGCTTAGTCTTTCACATTTTTATCCACTAGCCTCAGGTCTTGGCAAAACTCCTATAATCTACCCACATCTTGGTTGAGGTCTAGGATTTCATCACACATAGTCTTCATCGCATGAGTCTGAAGCAATTGTAGACTTAGCCCAAGTATATGCTATGCTAAGTAGATCTAATGAATGGAAATAGAGGCATACAATTATTCTTTGATACCTCCACCACAAACATATGCATGGTGTTGGTATTTTTTACGGTAAGCAGGTTGATCTTCTAATCTACCTATGGAATTTCCAATTCTAATAAAGGGAAACTCTTAGGACCTGGACCAACTGACAAGGATTTGAAAGACCTCCTACACTTTGGGCTCTGCAAGACCCGGGAGGGTGATACCTTAATGCATTTACAACCTCTACACCATCATCATAAACAACATTAACAATAGATAATCTCATTTAATAGCTCAACATAATAGGATAATACTTAATAGAATTAGTTGTTTATCAATAATATCAACTATTTGGAGCATGAGCTATCTACAACAACATTTCACCGTATAAGATAGTCATTGATTTGAAATTTGTAGCAAGCTCTAGGTAAAGGCAAATAAATATTGAACCATACGAATAAGTACATCTTAGATCAATGCCATATATCCATTGGAGGAGTCAAATTTATAAGCATCTAAAGGTTTATGGCAGATTTAACACATAACATATAAGATCCTTGATAACATTGCTTTACAATCTCATCAATATGTATTCTAACCCAATACTACTTATCAAATCCTTATACAGAACATATCCACCTACAATCCCATTCAATCATTTTAATTAATTCCTTGAATTAAACCTAAAACAACAATCATACACACCACAACAGTGAGATGAACGAAACAACCCTTGATCATTTTATTCAAAATTCAAATATGCTTGTACAATGGAGAGACGTGAGTTTGAATTAATCATATCAATTCAAATGCCAGTACTTTCATAAAAAATCAAATCCCTATGAATTCAAAACCTACTATAGAATGACTCAAAACCTAAATTGCATTTTCCCTAAAACCATTAGACTTTACAATTTGCTCTGCAACTTCATCTAGACTCGACCAAAAATATCTAACTTGCTAACCCGTACTTTTTTCCTTGAAATCCTTCTTATAGAAAAAGAAAGAGAAAAAAAACATCGGACCAAAAAGCACATGTGTCACCATCTAATTGGAATGCCTTGTGATATTCCAAAAATTTGTTACAACAACAATCTCCCTAGAGAATCTTCTTGTTCATCGTGCCAGCTGATAATGTTTGATGTAGCAACAAAAAATTTCAAGAATTTCATGCCTAGACTGTCACTAAACAAAAAAATTAGAATCTGTTGTAACTACAACGGCTGATTTGTCAACCGTTAGCAGCCTACTCCTTTTCACTCTTCCTCAGTTAAATATACATTTACCCATTTCTGGTACTCTTCATTAGTTGGCCAATCAAAATTGATCACCTCATTCACCTTGACACTATAAGGTTTGTACTTAACTACCACCTAATTCGCTTCTCTTTCAAAAGAATCCAAGAATGAGCTGGTGCTAATGATTTTGTCCATACATCTCACCAACAAATCATAATCTAAGTTACCCTGTTTTTGAGGGTTTTATAGTCAAAACATGATATAAAGGGGCTCTTAGACTTTTTGTGATTACTGTAGCTTGTGTAAGAGGCCCCATGGATACTTTTGTAATTGTAGGATGCATGAATAGGGCGTAGGATGAGAAATAAAGAAGGTATAGCTATTGTCCTCAATAGTTTTGTGAAGAAAAGCATGTGAAATGAGAAGTTCAAGCCTAGGTTTCAACAAAACATGTATGGGAGATCTAATTTTATGAATTTTTATCCATGTGCAAACCTAATGGGTTGTTTTGAACGAATATATATATGTATGTATGTATTTATGTATGTATGTATGTATGTATGTATGTATATATATTTTTAAATGTAAATGTAAATGCAATTACTAGATGCTCTCCTAGAACAATAAATGCAACATATCATTAAAGAAATCTATATCTATGTATATAAATGTGTATTTCTAAATGCAAAGAGCATATGGTTTTGTAGTGTTATAGATACAACATATCCATAAATTAATGTAATTTAAATTCTAAAGTATTCAACATATATAATATGAAATCGATCAAACTATTACACTACATGAGAAATAAATGAAAACAATAAATGAATATGTATGTGTATTTGTAAATGTAAGTGTAAAATAAATAAGAATAATGAAATTATAAAAGAATACAAGGAAAGGTCTCCTCCCTTCTTGGTAGTGATAATGTCCACACACAACCCTTAAAAATTATGAATAGAGGAATATAATCTTTGAAGAACTCAAAGTTGATTCTCTCCTACTTGATGTAATTAGTCATTTTATCCTTGCAAAAATTTATAGTGATTACTAGAGGCACATAGACCAATTCTTCATAATAGAAGAATTTGATCATACTTTTCCAATGATGCCATTATGAGAAAACCTTAGGTTAAATGAATAATTCCTAGCTAAGTTTTTTAAATCATGTCCAACCATATAAGAGAAGACCGATGCTATGTGTACCTAGATACCATGGAGAAAGGCTAGTCTTTGGGCTCTTTCATCAATCATCCTACCTTAAAACATACCAAAAGTCTCCTAGCAATTAGACATAGGAAGATTTAATATGACTTAAAAAAAATTTATTGCCAAAGCGTAAACTTATGATGACTTAACCAGGCCTAGTACACACTCCCTCCCCGTTAACCACTTAGACATATGGAAATTAAATGTAAATTTGCTGCTATTTTTAGTCATGTAGGTGTCCAATAAACCACTTAGTGGTGTTTCCCTTCAAGTTTATTTACTTGAATGAAGAGAAAAAGTCATTTGATTACAATTAGAGAATACATTTGAGGCCTTGGTTGTGTAACTGGAAGACCATAGTCACATTTAACACTTGTTTCAAAGTTTGGGAGTTAAAACGTTAAGTAGATTTGATTTTTGATGAGCACATTTGGACAGTAGTAACAATAGCTTGCAATCTATCAAGACTTGATTACCTTATAACTTGTGAAATTCTAGCGATGAAATGATAGATTAATCATAATGTCACTTTGGGATCACATCACCATGAAAGAACTTCATCCAACATCCTTATGAGTGCAGGTACCACCAAATAGGTATTTTTTAGATCTGTCTTCCTCAAGCGAGGGAAATTTAGGAAGATAAGAGGAAAGCGAGACATGTAGTATGTCTAAAAGAGGGAGATCAACTAGAGGTCAAAAGATTAGAAGAAAATTTCGTAAACGCATGGAATTTTTTCTTGCTGAAGGGGAGTCATGTTCTTATGATGATGAGAGCATAGGTGACGTTGAGGTGCCCTTGAGGTACAAACATCTATGGAAACAATGGTTACCCAAGGAACTTCCTCCAATAAACACTGATTTTTGTGTCAACGAGAGGATATATCGCATAGCACCATTGTCATTACATGGTTTGGGCCTATTTTGCATGGACGACATAAAGGTCTGTTACAAAAAAGTTACTGAATTGATGGAGTATGTTGGACCCTATTACAGTTACAAAGATATGATGCAACTGGTTCGATATACATGAAGTATGCGTAGGTAGGCACTGTCAACAAATTATATACAACTAGAAGATAAGGATCAAAATAAAGGAGTGGCTATGTACATTGATGGAAGGCCAAAAGCATCAGGGAATATTGTAGGGTTTATAAACAGTACATGACCTGGGTCAACAAATAAGCAACCCAAAATTTGCATATTCAAGGTGCACGAGGGAAACCGTGTATTCATATGTGTGATAAAATCAATAACTACAAGGGAAGAGCTACTTATCAATTACAATTTGAATCGCTTAGTTACAAACATAGTTACTATGGGGGTGGTACGTACTATGTACCATTTTACCTAATCTCCAATTAATGACTCCAATATACCATTTTATTCTTATGTTTTTTTCGTTAAGTCTATTGGTTTCATTTCGGTAATGTTTTTTTATATTTAATTTTTGTCATAGCAGGACATTGATCGTATGGAGAAGGCTCTGGCCTAGAGTACAAATCGTGATGTATCTTCAGGTGCTTCTACCTAACAGGTTTACCTCATTGTAATTGTACAAATTAGATATAAACAAAATGTTTTAATATTATATTTTTTCATAAGTTTATTGGGTTAATTTTGATAATTTTTTTAATATTCTTGTTGCAGTTGACTGATCGGGGAAAGGCACTAGTAGTAGAGGAGAGCACCCATAGTGAGGTGCAGTCAATATTTTGTGATGATGACATCGCTTATTCAACAAACCCTCTCAATAGGATAAAGAAGATCCAAAAAAAATGTAATGAAGAAATGGTTAAGTTGATAATCATAGTGCCTCAAACAGATGAGATAAGAGAGAGGGTTAAAATATTGTCTGAGAGATTACAAAACTTGCAAGTAAGTTTTCATGAGGTCTTTAATTATAACATAATTTTATTCATGGTTTTATATTTTGTACTCTTATATGTCATGAACTAAAATATGTGTTATTTTTATAGGGTTATTTTCCTCCTCATGATGCTCCTGGCCATGATCAGGGTACTGCAAGTGCTGCCCAAGGAGTAAGGGCAAGTACAAGTGTCCATCCTAATCTTCCTATGCATACATCACATCATCTGACCCCATCATCCATGCCTATATTGTCATTTGAAATGTCGGCAACACATACCATGCAGGCATCTGTTAATGCACCCTCTGGCAGCAAACACATACCAAAACATGCGTCAGGACATGTACTTGGGGATGCAGAGGCAACTAGTATTGGTGATGTTTTAGCAGCATTTCCTAGATCTTCCCATATTACTAGTATGAGAACATTGCTGATCACACTTGTGGTGACCGAGGATTTCGTTCCTATAAAGATAGAGAAGGTCTCAGGTACTTTGAAATGTTTTAATTATTATTATATATAATCCAATTGAAATTTACTTATTGATCACTCTTTTTAGACTATTCATCCCATGATCATTTTGTAGGAAATGATGTTTTTTATAAACATCTAAGTGATATTACATTGGAGCTCTTCGGGCCCACCATATGTACACGGTGGAATGCCCAAAATCAAGATTTAAAAGATGAGCTCATTAACTGTTTAGTTGTGTTGTTTGGTGATAAAACATTCAACCGAACCAAGGTCCTTAAGAAATTTGGTACCTATCTAAAGTATGCGAGGGACCAATATAGGTCACATTTAGAGAAGAACAAAAAGTATGAGCATCCCCATGATTCTAGAGAGTGGAAGGACCTGGTGTCAGGATGGAAAGGAGAAGGCTAAAAAGAAAAAGGATAGATACCACCGGGCCAAGGAAGGTATGTGATACTATCAACAATGTAATTATATACTGATTACTCTTTCTTTTTACATAATGTAACATATTTCAAACTTTTCATAGGCTGCCCGACACATCAAAGGAAACAAAGGCAAGACTAGAAAAGCAGACAACATAACTTGGATCACGGTGGTTATATGAAATTAGCATGAATTGTAAGTATCAATAAATGAAATATTGCATCAAATTATAATAAATTGAAAACAATTTTGGTTTTATCACACCATAGAAGCAAAATTCATGATCTTATGCAAAAAATTAGGGCTCTAAGTTCCGAGTTCCCACAGAAGAGGACTTGAATATTTCCTTCCAACAAGGTTATGGAGTCATGGCTGAACACCTAAGAGTCTTGACTGGGGAAAACACAATCTTCCATTGCATCACGCAGGTAAATAAACTCAATAAATTTTATTTAAAATTGAATACTTGTGCAATCTATTCAATATTAATTTCCACCATAAAGTAATTACATGCCTATTTTTTAAAACATTCAAGCAATGATAATACTGCACATGACATTGGAATGTAGCCTAGTGAGGGTGGAGCACAACTTGCAGATGAAGGTCATTGTGTGCATCCTGGTACTTTAGAGCATGTAGAGCGTGATCAACATGTTGAGCATGATCAGGCTAGAGAAGATCAGGAATATGATGTGGCCCCATCAGGTAAAGAGGACCACTCTAAATTTATTTTAAACATATTTAATTGTAATTGGTGTATTAATTAATGTAACCTTTCATGTTTCAACTTTAGAGCATGTAGAGTGTGATCAACATGTTGAGCATGATCAGGCTAGAGTAGATTAGGAACACAATGTGGCCCCATTAGGTAAAGAGGACCACCCTCATGTTCTCTTGAACATATTTAATTTCAATTGGTGTATTAATTAATGTAACCTTTCGTGTTTCAACTGTAGATTAGGATTTAGAGGGTGTTCAGTATGTTGAGCATGAGTCTATAACAAAATTTTAAGAACATGATGTGGACCCATCAGGTAAAGAGAACCACTCTAATGTTCTTTTAATTAATGAAATACTTGTAACAATAATAATAAAACATATCAGTTTAACATTTCTTTCTTATTGCAGCAGACCCCCCTTGCAATGACGTCCATGTCATGAGTAGATGACTAGGCGTACATTAAGATCATGAGCAGAGGGAAAAACAATTAAATGGGGGACAAATATTCATTTAGAAAATGATACTCCACTTTAGCTTTATGTAGCTTTAAAAAAGAAACAAAAAAAAAAGTGATTGTAATCATATCATGACAACCATATTTTTGATAATATGTAAAAACTGAAAGAATGAATATTATATGTTAATGAATGAATGTGAATATGTTAATTAATGAATGTTATATGTTAATGAATGAATTTTATATGTTATTAATGGATGAATGAATGAATGTTATATATTATTAATGGATGAATGAATGATTAATGTTATATGATTGGGTATGGGGAATTGAGAGTGATGTGAGGGGGGGAGGAGCCAAATGAGCTTCCATCATCACGTGGTTGGCCTTGTTAAGTAGAGAATATTAAACTATTCTCGAAACAAAGAGAAGCTCAATAAGGTAATGCACTTTTCAATATAAGAAATGCATCGTTTGAAGCATCAAACCAATATGCAAAGATGAAAGAAAGTGCTAAATTTTCACTATGGTGGCAGAAAAATGATTCTTTATACCTTGAATCCATGCTCTACATCATAATTTGAAGTTGTTTCCATTCAATGTTCTGAGTTTAGTTTGTTTGTATGGATTTGTATGAATCCCACATTGTGTTGTGTGTGGATTTGGTTTCAAAGCCCTGTTTCTTCTATTTTTAGTGGTGACATAACTCTAAAATTTGACTTTTGTGCATAACAAGTTAGTGGAAAAATTGACAGCTCTAAAGGATTTAGAGGCTTGATTGAGATAGATACATGGATATTTGGATCTTGTTGTTGATGGGAGGCTTCGACTTAACCATGAAATTTTGTACCATCTGCAGTATGCAAAAGTTTCTCTACTTACATTCATTCTTGATCATAAATGTTGTAAATGATATTAATGCTTCAAACTTAAGATTTGTTTCATTGTTATAATGATCAAAATGTTATACTTTTCTATACATTCAAGCATTCTCTTGCCCCCTACCCTTTGCTCTCTCCCCCTCCTTTTAAGAATTTTCTTTGTCATAAAAGATTCACATTTCTGTCTCATTTACACAAATTTATCTGAAGCGCTAGGAGTGAATAAAGATATGTAAAATATGATGGATTATGTCTAAACAACAACTTTCCATCTTATAGCTAATTAAATCCTTAATATTTGAATAGTTTAGAGCTCGAATAATGCATGTATATGCATGTGTAGCAATAAGGGAGCCTATGTGAAGATTGAAATTTAAAACATCACTTTGGTATTTTTCCTTAGGCAGTGAAATGATATTTTGAGTAATACAAACCTACACACAGATTGATATTTTTTGGCATTGCATTGAAGAAATATTTTTCTCTTATACCTACCCTCAGCTAGACATGGAGGTATATAATATTGGTTTTTGGGTTTATTCTGTAAGTAGTTAATTTCACAGAGGAAGACTAAAATCTTCTTAATGTCCTGTGTCAGGTGTGAAAGCATATGAACCACTTGCTGAAGGAACCATTTTGTATTCATCCAAAAATTGGTTTGTTCTTTTTTTATGTTTCTTGCATGTGTTTTTTTTGGGCTCTAGAGATGTAGGTCAGCTCTTTCCTTTGCACTTTTCCTCTATTTTGATGATTACAGTAGATTTTCCTCATAATTTTTCATGTAGATATGTTTGTAACCTTATTTTCTACCAATCAATTTGCAAACCACTCACATATTAAGGAACATTTCACTAACTTGTAGTCATCCATTACTTCATATGTTGGAGGTTGTGTCTATATGCCAATATATCCTAATGATTGCGAGAACTTTAATCCTACAAGTGTACCCAATCTTTCTCAAGTAAAAGTCTTACCTTATTTTATAGTACTTTAAATGGTTAATTGAAGGTACTTCTTTAGATCTAAGATAGTTGAACCCTAGATTAAAATATAGTATTAGATGGGCAGTATAATGATAAAACAGAGGTCCATTGAACACAAATTACGAACATAATTTACTAGACTATGAATAGTGTTACAATCATAATTATTTCTACTTTACCTACCTCTACATTAATGAAAAAGATAGATCCCTATAAATCTAACCATGAAAGTGTTGAAATCTGCAGTATCTGCAAGACTCGGGAAACTCTCAAACATATTCTTTTTGAATGTTTTTATGCTCAAGAAATTTGGTACTTATTCTGCCATAAGTTGAAGGTCTAGAATAGCAATGGTAAAATTAATTGGCATGATATTTTGTTTTGTAGTTTCAAGATCAAGTTTGATTGTAAGCTATTAAGTAGTCGAAGGAAAGTCCCGAAGACCCCCAAAGTCACAGCGATAATTTATCATTGGTGAGAATCGTAGCGATACACTTAAGACCGAAGGAATAATTCTCGAGGAGACTCAGAATGTTGGTATGACTGCATGACACCATAGTGACATATGATCTATTGGCTATCGGTGAGACTCAGAACATCGATGAGACTATGTGACACCAAAGCGATATGTAATATTGACTGTCGAAGAGACTCAAGGCGTCGGCAAAACTACATGACGTCTCAACAAGTGTCTAATAAACATTGAAACTGGTCGAATAAAATAATTGCCTAAGATTTGAATACGAAGGGATGCAGCTTGATTGATCTCTCACTGATGGTACATTTTAATGAAGGCTATAGCTACTAAACAAAGTCTGACAAAGTTGCTATAGCTGCGACAAACACAATCGACAAATCACCGAAAAGGTCTGACAAAGTTGCTATAGCTGCGATGAAGGCTTCGTCGTAACTCCTTGTACATTTCATCACAATTTCGACGAAGTCCATCGACGAACCATAGAAAAGGTCTGACGAAGTTGCTTGGCTGCGACGAAGGCTTCATCCTGACTCCTTAGCCATTTCATCACCATTTCAATGAAGTCCACCAACGAACCACAGAAAAGGTCCTAGGAAGTTGCTTGGCTGCGACAAAGGCTTCTTCGTAACTCCTTGGCCATTTCGTTGCACTTTTGACATAGTTCATCGATGAAACACATAAAAGGTCCAACGAAGTTGCTTGGCTGCAACGAAGGCTTCATCGTAACTCCTTGGCCATTTCGTCGCAATTTCGACGAACACCACCGATGAATCACATAAAGGCCTGACAAAGTTGCTTAGCTGCAACGAAGGCTTCATTGTAAATACTTTCCCATTTCATCGAAATGGTGACAAACTTCAGGTTTTCTTTTGATGCCCATCTCCTCAATATTCTAATGAGCATTTGAGTCATTTTATGATGTAGATGACCGACAAATCTGCATCGTTAGTTCGACGTTTAATTCACCGTCAGGCATGCGATGAAAAAATAGCGATGAAAATGTTTTCGTCATTTCGTCGCTTTTCTGAAAAAGATTTTTTGAACCATCGATGAACGTCTATTGGAAAATGGTGTCAAATTCAGTAGTGTCATGTAACACAAAATTTTTCCTGAGTGGAAAAACCCTCAAGGCGAATAAAAAACCACTTGAAAAATATTTCTTTATTCACTTAGAGCACCAACTCTTTCAAGTTTGGGACCACCAACTCCACAACAATTAAAAGCATCAAATTTTCAAGATTATAGGAGCACCAACTCCTTTTAATTCATAACAATAATGATAGTGTTCTATCAATAATCTAGAAGTGTAATTTTGCTACAGTCCTAGAATCTCAATAAAAGACTATAATATTCACATTAAGCGCATTGAAGAATTTTGCATGAAAGTGACAACATCTTCCATAATGATAAATGGTTTCCAATCTGAAACAACTTCTACAAAAAGTATTTTTAAGGAATAGTCATGAAACCTCTGTTCATTTTTCTCTTGAGTAACTGAACAGAAAACTGATAGATATCTTTTATATCCATTGCCTTCAAGTGTAGTTTTGTTTTTAAAATTGTAAACCAAACCAACTGGATTAGGGTTGTAAAAACCCTGAATGAATTAACTGAAGAGATTGTTATAAAAATTCATAAGAAATATCCAAAAACCCTAATGGGTTTAAACACAATCTCCAAAGATTAAGCCCTTTAACAAAAAAAACTTAACAATAGCATTTTCCAAATCAATTTTGCTCACTAAAAACCTACTTAATCAATTTTTTGAAAGCCCATAATAATCAAGATGGTTTTTTATTACATTTTTACGGTGGAAGAGAAACAAACAAATACCAGAAAAATCTATCAAATAGATCCATAACTACCCAACTGAAAACCTCCATAGTTGAGCTTTGCCACTTCACTTTACTATTGAGCTTTGTCACTTCAAGTTGACACCATTCCAGTTTATCATTGAAAATCCTAGCCACCACACCTTCCATGTGACATTCTTCCCATTGTGCCCTAATGAGGGCTTTAAACAAAATGAAATGTAAAAAATTCCTTTCACCATTGGTATGTCAGGCTTAGGTCCACATGTTTTTAGAATGCTCAATTCCAAATGAAATGACCTTTATTTCATCTTTAATTCCTGATGCATTTAGCACTTTGCAATAAACATTAAACCATATAATAAACCACAAAATTATTGATAGTGCCACAAAAAAATATGAGCAACAATCATTGCCTGATCCAAATAAGTAATGACAAGATAATGTGAATAACTACTCAGTGCCCAATCACTTTACAAGGAGATTGCTAATTCCAAAAAAAAAATCATTTCCCAATGTAAATATGTATTAACAATGCCACAAAGATAATATCTCAGTATTGTACTAAATACACTGATCAATCTGAAATACTTCAAGTACATACAATGTAATTTCAAGATGTCAAGATGCCGATGTAACCAAACTGAACCAAAAGTCATCTCAAGGAGCCAGATGTAAACATCATTATATAAATCAAGTATAAATATCATGACTACCTTAACACAATAGAGTATTGCAATAGCATGAGATTAATAATGCACCCATATATCATTCAAATACAAACTAACAATAGTCAAATGAATATACCTGTGAATTTTAACCTTGAAGGATCAAATTGACAAACTAAAAATCATCCTATCAAAATGATAAGCATTGTCAACATCATCATATATAAATCCAAAGACCTGTAACTGCATATCGTGAATAAACCATATTGCATAGCATATAGCAACCAATCAAAAGTTGAGCCAAAATATGTAACTTCATATGAGTAATCATCATATAGAATATGTATCATGTATCAACCAACAACAACCGAAACCTGTTCAGCATGAGAAAACCAAACCTCAACCATGTATCCAGTTTTGTCATCAAGGAAAAACATGATAAACAACTGAAAGACAACATGGCTGAAAGGGTATGTTCAAAAATTTGCGGAAGAATGTTTGGTTTGTCAAAGAAATAAAGGGGAGACAATTAAGACACTTGATCTCTTGCAGCCCTTAGCTATTCCTAGCCAACATTGAGAAGAGGTATCCATGGACTTCATCACAAGAATTCCAAGATCTAATGGTAAGAATTTCATCATGGTAGTAGTGGATCACCTCACTAAATATGCACATTTAATTGCATTATCACATCCTTTTACAAGTACAGTGGAAAAAGAATTTTTGGAGAATATTTAAAAGATACATGGTATACCTAAGGTTATTGTTAGTGATTGTGATCCTATCTTTACTATTAACTTTTGGACATATTTATTCAAATATTTGGGTAATCAATTGGCTCATAGTTCTTCATACAATCCTAAATCTGATGGGAAAACAAAATTTGTTAATAAGTGTTTGGAAGGATATATATGTTGTTTCACTTCAGATAAATAGTCTCAATTGGTAGATTAGCTACCATTGGCATAATGGTGGTATAACACTTCCTTCCATAGATCATAAAAAATGTCTCCATTTATGGCATTATATGGATACCATCCTCCTTCCATCACATCATCATTGAAGGTGTCACCAAGAGTTTGCATTGTGGAGGACCGCATGCTTCATCAACAAGTGCTTTTAGGACTCAAAAAGAATCTATCCATGGTACAAAATTGAATGAAGCAATAGGTGGACCAATAATTTAGTGAAAGAAGTTTTGAAGTTGTGGATTGAGTTTTCTTGAGATTGCAACCTTACAAGCAAATGTCACTAAAACAACAATAAAAAAATAACAAGTTGTTTCCAAAATATTATGGCCCATATCAAATCATGCAGAAGATAGGAAATGTTGCTTACAATCTTAAATTTTCATCAACAACAAAGATAAATCTAGTTTTTCATGTTTTTTGTTTGAATAAGGTAATTGGGAATAATATCCCTACTCAAACAATTTTACCAAATCTTAATGAAGAAGGAAGAATCATATTGGAACCAGAGTTTATTCTTTAAAAACACACAAGGAAGCTGAGGACCAAAACATTCACTTAGTATCTCATCCAATGGAAGAATTTACTAATTGAAGATGCCACATTAGGAGGATGACGAGTTCATTCAAAAGCATCCAAACTTGCCTAGCATTGAGGACAATGCTTCTTTGAAGAGGGAGCATGCTACACCCTTAGTATTAGAGTACATCAAATTATGAATAGTCAGTTTGTGGCTATCTTAACTCCTATTTAAGTCACATTATCATTATTATATTATTATTTAGTTAATTAGGTTGACCTAGGGCTTATATAGGGTTTTCTAAGTCGGTCTAGGTGATATCCTAGACATAAATAAGTATATATAGGAGGTTGTGAGTCTTATTTCATCATCATATTGTGAATTTTGTTCTCATTGGAGATATTTGAATGTTTTTCCCCTTTAAGTGGCTTGTTATTCTTAGCTTTTATCAAGTATTTACAACATATTTTCTATCATATTATTCCATTGTACAAGTTATTTCATTACAGATGATTTCATGCATTGAACATTTTGGGACCTCAATAAAATATATGTTAGTTATAATAGAATGAAAGGAAAAAAATATGCTTAGAAGCATGAATGCAATTGGATTAAGCATAATACATAAGATAGGTCACATAGAAACAATTGACCAAGAAAAATATTTAGACTATGTAATTCCCTCAAAGATGATTGTTGTAGTACTCTCATGTTTGTAGCTTGTAGTTGTGGGATTGGTGAATTAGCTTCACTGTTTCCTCATATTTTTGTGGTGATTGTTTATGGCTTTGATTGGTTTGTATGAACCACCACATGTTTGAGATGAGGTTCTTCAACATGTGAATTGTTGGAATTTTGTATGTTTATATGCTCAATTTACCATTATGCTTTAGTCCAGTGATGTGCAGTATATATGTTGTGATTAAATGCGGTCTCAATTATTGATGTTCTGGAGAAATGATTAATATGATAGATGTTATTTTATGCTTTATGCTATTGAACCTCATTGGGTGATTATTTTGTGCTTTAGCTATATATACATTGAGCATGTACCCTTGATTTACGTTGAATGGTTACATCATGTACAAGGTTCTTTTTTCACCTAACTATATAGGTCCAAGTTATTCCTCAACATTGGTTAATTCAAAGATGTCACATTTGGCCTCCCTATTTATTTCTTGATCGTACTTCAATTGAGTATGGTAGGTGTCATATTTGACCCTATGTGAACCTAAATCCAATTTAAGAATTGTTTCAAAATCCCTATTTATCGTGAATGACCAGTGAATGCTTGACTTAATTAATGGTTTAAATTCTATGCTTTCTAGAAATAAAATATTAGGAATTTAAATTATTCTTATATTGGTTATTACAATATTTTTTGTGTTTCGAAAAAGGAAAAAATACAATGAAAGTAAAAATGAATTCAAGCTATTGTTTAATCAAATTGTGAAAATTCCTTGGGTTGGGATTTGCAGGTTATGGTTGATTTAAATATTATGTTTGCATTCTAAATTTTGTAAATTTAAATGAATGCATGCTTACATGGATTCAAATTATGAATTTGAATGTCTTTTAAAAATCAATTGATGTGTTTATTTGGATTGTGAGGAAAATGAGAATTAATGAAATAAAAAATAAATTTAAATGTATTTTTAATTAAAAAATCAAAATGGGTTAAAAGGGAAAAAGGCTTGGCATTTTGAAGGGAATTGTTCAATTTGGAGTATTTTTGCTCTCAAAACCCTCTTCTTGACATTTTTTGAAATTGAGGTTGGGAATGTAATTGTGAAAGGAATTATGGGATTTGAAGCAACATGATAGGAATGGGAATGTGATTGTGTGTGGGATTGAAATTTCTCTTTCTCATGGTGTGTGTGGAGCTCATTATGAATGTATAATTTACAAAAAAAAAAAAGGTAAGTTTTCATTGTGCCTCCATCGTGTTTTGTTTTCTATTTTGATTGCTTTGTATGTGATTGGTGGAGCATTAGTACACCTAATCTAATTTCAATTTCAAAAAGCATGGAGGAATTAAATTTATTTTGTAATTTTTGATCAAATTCCAAAATGTGCCTTCATAATGGCAAAAAATTTCAAAATACCCAAAAATTGAATTTTATGTCTTAAAATGGTGTTATGCATGCTTTGAGAAAAAGGGTACTTTTTTTTTTTGAATTTTTTAAAAATAGAAAATTTGAAACTCCATTAATGGAGTACATATGTAATTTATGGTTTTTGGCATTTAAAATTTAATTTAAAATTTTAATTTAAAATATGAAATTGAATGATTTATTTCGGGGAAAATTGAGTCTTCTTAATGGATTTTTATAAGGAGTGTTTTGAGATCATGTTTTCAATTTTTGTGATAATTTTTTTTATGTCATTTGATTGTTGTGTTGTTTTTTGTACACCATTGGAGGATGTGATGAGCTTAGGGTGTAGGTATTATAGAGTTATGAGAATGACTCCCAATGTAAACTTGACCCAAAGTGGCACGTAGGCAATCACAATGTGGGGAGTTTGGTTAACAAGTGAAAAATAATAAAACATGGATAATTAATTAACCAAGATAATAGATATCCCTCTCTTGCCTTGAGTGTTCATACAAGCTAAGGATGATCGAGAAAGACAAGCCATTCAAGGAGCATAAGACTTGTAAGTTCAAGTATCTTCATCTATATGAGAGGATACTCGGTTTGACACTGAGCTCCACATGAGTTTCCACAATGGAATTCCCTCACTTGCTCTTTAATAGCTAACCCTGGTGTAGATTGAGCAGTACTTGAATGATGATGTATTCCCTTCCATGTGCTTGTTGTTATTCCATTGGTGAACTTTTCTAATGAGTGTTCAATATGTTATACCCTTGGTGAGTTTTCCCAAGGATGATCTTGGTATGACATTGGTGAGTTTACCCAATGCAGATTTGTGATAGGATATTGGTGAGTTTTCCCAATGAGATCTTGTAATTGATCCTATTTGTGTTGCTCCCCATGTGATATTGGATGAGTGTCTTATATGATATATAAATTAATTATATACTTTGTGTATGGCGTGCGTGTAAGCCCTCTCCTCATGTTTTTGGCATGAGTGTTGTTTTTATGGTCCATGTGACTATCTCCTAGCATAGTGGGAGTGGATTTTTTGATTCCAAGAGGTCAATGACATGGTAACCACCATTGGGGATTGAAAGATCATGGTGGATTCAGTGACGAATTCAATGTGGCAAGGTTCCTATGTTTATTTAGGTTTCTTTTCCTTTCATTCTAATTGTAATAATATTACTTTGGACCTCTCATTGAGAAGGATTGTAATATTTGATAATGAAAAGTGTATTGGTTTAATTGCATTTCTCAATGTTGGAACTGAGCATAATTACTTTATATTTTTCCTTATTGTACTATGCAAAGGCTAAAATGAACTTAGGAATCTTTCAATTAGTGTTTAAAATAAATGTAGAGACCTCATTTCATAGTTGGGTGACTTGGTATTGTACCTAGGTGGCTGCATCTTGTCTAGAATGAAACTATATCCAATTGGATGACCTTGTACCCAATTGGGTGGCCTAGTCATCAATGGGGTGGCTTGGTTTGGTAGGCTTAAAACTCAATTTTTTGTCTAACACTATTTGGGTGGCCTAGTCATGTACTTGGGATTCCTGATTCCCATTCAAAAAATAGAATGTTAACCATCTCAACCACATATAGCTAGTGGTTTTCTAATCCTAATGCCACTAGTGAATAATTTTTATGCTTTGCATCTTTCTTGTTCTGACCATTTTAGTCATTGGAACCCTAAAAAACCTAGTCAAAATCTTCTTGTCTTAGGACTTGATCTTTCTTCTTTGTAAGAGCCTCATATGGGAAAACCATGTAAAAGGAAGTTTTTCCTTATGGTCCCAGAGGTCTAGTGGCTTTGTGGGTGTTTTTTTGTTTTCATTGAAAACTTGTGGCTTCTCTTTCCTTGTCTTTCATGCTTTCTTCCAAACTTGTTTGGTTGTCAAACCTAGGGTTAGGGAGATTGTGCACCTAGTCTTGTGAAGACTTGGGAAGGTTGCAATCCTTCATGGTTGTCCTTGTTTTCATTCTCAACATTCCTCATAGGTTATGGGGTGTTGTGGAGTAGTATACTTCTATTTAGATGATGTTGCATTATGATGTGATGTAGATTGGAAAGTGTGTGGTTGTCTAGAAGTGACTTCTTGTCATTCTAGTCAATGGAGAGTTTGTGTCTCTTGGTTAGGAAGCCTCTTGTGAATGTTGGCCTTGGTGTTTGGGTTGTTTAGTGTGTTTGAGTGTGGATTGGATGTTGATCTTTCAACCTATCCTGGTGTGGTGTTGCGAGAGAACGTGATTGTGGTTTAGTAACCAATCGTTGTGTAGGTGTTGTCCTCTCTCTCTTATATGTTCATCATGGTGGATTTATCTCACAAGTGGTTAGTATTTCATTTTTCCCACCTTATGCAATGGTGAGGTTGTCTTTTTGTCATTGTCTTTGTGTCATTTTGTTCACGTGACACTTGTGTACACATTGTTTGTGGCATGTCATTGTTGCATTATCAATGTTGTTGTCTTTGTTTTGAAAAAAAGGTTATTTCGTCAAGTTTTGTTATGAGTGTGTCTATTTGGGGCATTACAATTGTGATAAAAATTGAATTTCCTCTACCCAAAACAACCTAAAAAAGAAACCAACTTGTTCCAAAAAGACAAGTAACTAACTACATAATGGTTGTATAGAAAATCAATCTCTCAAAATTGGATGTCAAAAATATTTCACAATTACAATTAGATTTTCATATTCCAATCTCCATAGTATGAATTTTATGAAGTGACAACCTAAATTAACAATATTGTAACAATAGTCCCTATTCCATCTAATTCAATACAGATCTAGGGGATGCACTAAGCACATATCTTATTTTTATTGGGAAAACTCTCAACAAGCTAATGGTATACACAAAATATGAAGGAAAGATTCATTTGATACCAATGATTTGTAAAGGCTACTAGATTTCTAATTTGAATCATAGGATTACACCTATTTTCTCTCAATACAAAGTCAAGAAATTAAATTGATTTGAAATTTGTTTAACAATGACCAAGAGGCCTTGCATCAACAAATGAATGCTGAAAATTATAGTTTTTTTTTAAGTTCAAATCTCTCTTGATTAGGGGATGGAGGCAGTTACATTCAATAATGAAATGATAAGTAAGATCAGAAGGAGTGTAATGATTTTGAGGTGAGGTGCCAATGGAAATGGGTCTAGATGCATGTGTGGTCATTCATTAAGATGAATGTTATCATCAATTTAAGAATGGAAACGTGGTTTTTTTTCTCCATTTCTCTATGATGTGTGTCATCTGTTCAAGCTGGCATACGAAAAATTCATTGTCAGCAATTCATCGTCAGAAAATTTTTGGCGGTTAATTTTTCATGACGGTGAATTGCTGGTGGCCGTGAATTTTCCCCCAATAAATTGTTGATGGTGAATTTCTAGCGGTGAATTTTCCTAGAGCCAGTCAAGCTCTATGTCTAAAGGGAGATGGGTAAGAAGGTAGAATTATTATTTTCATAGATATGAAGATTGAAAGTCCCAATATGCAAAGATTGGATTATTTTTTTTGGGAAGTCTCCAAGGATTTAGATGAGAAATTAGAGTTTGGGTTGAGGACTGCAATGGAAAAGTACCTTCTTGATCCAGGGCATATGTGTGGGCTTTGGAAGGCTTTCAAAGTTGCTTAGGTTTTGGGTGTTGTGTATCTGGTGGCTGTTAGGAGTAAGAATCCTTGAAAGGTGAAGAAGAATAAGCAAAGGTATGTTAATTTTTGTATATTTTATGTCTGGTTAAATAGGGGTTGTGTAATTTTCCCCATTCCATGTTCAGATAGTAACTGTAGCTTTTTTTTGTATAGCAGGGGGGTAGTGTGGAAGATAGTTATTGTGGCTTCATTTTGGGTGGGTTATTCATTTCAGTTCTCTGTTATGGTTCAAAGATAGACTCTACGCTTGGCCCAATTTTGGTGGTTTCTGGACCCTAAAACCATTATACAAACCAAAATATATATTTTAAAATTCAATGCTAAAAAGACATTCTCAAGATTCTTCACTATCAGAGGAGAGTTTTAATGATCTGTGCAAGTTTCTTTCTTCATTAGAAATTCACTTAACTATTTGGGATAGCATCATTAGCAACATGAAACTCTTCACATTTCAATGGCTCACTTAAGCAATTCATATTCAATTGATACAAGTATTCTTACAAGTTGTTTTCATCTATCTACTCACACTCCTCTCCACACTCATAGAGGTTGTGCACAAGCTTGTAACCATTCAACAATGTTTCCTTTGGAGGGGTTGAAGAAAAAATTAAGGATCCTTTGATAGTATGAACAAAAATAAGAAACTAGAATGTGTCAACAACTTCAACATCAAGGAAATTTGGACTTCAATCAGGTCTTCACCACAAAAATAACATGAAGGCTCTAGACAAAGTTCCTCTAGAATAATATCATACAAAGGATGTCGATAGTTCAAATGAAAATGCAATTGTTACGTTTCAGAAAGCCTTTAAGAACTAGCTAAGCACATGAAAAAAGGAACAAGCATCCTCAACTATGAAACAACAATGAAATTAGGGAAGTGGACTAGAGTAAAGCCTTGTGAAGATAGTTGAAATGGTATGCTACTTAGCTTCTACCCTCTAGTTTCATAAATGATAATTTAAAATCAAGGCTATAGACTTATAGTTGAATCAAGGATATAGATCTCTAGTGAAAGTTTTAGTAGAATATAGAGGTAAAAGAAAGAGATGGAACCAACCATCAAGCTCAAGTGAAGTAGTTTTCTACTAGAACTTGCAAACAATCCAATTTTCCAAATTACTAAGAGAAAAAAAAAAAGTGGGGCAAAGCACCAACTATGATGAATGTAGTATTTTTTTCACCTTACATATCTTTTGGCCATGCAAATTAACAAGGCTAAAGACATTGAAGCAAATATGGAATTGAAATATATGACCTAAAATGGAGTTTATTCATTTGTCTAGTGGCATTTGATAAAAATTCTATGGTTAGTGAAATGCCAATCCAAGGGATGGATGGACCATATGAGATTCCAACATTATTAGAATTACTTCAAGAGTATTGATCATCCTATTTTTGGGATTCCCATTTTCTAAAGCCATCTAACTCCACATGAAACATCTTTATGATTGCTCAATTTGGCTCTTGCCTATATTCTCCTAATAGTGTTGAATTGTTCCAAGTTGGGCATGGGCATGAACATATTAAAATAATGTACAAGCACATGCATTTTATTTCAAGGAATTTGTAAAGTTGAACAACAATTGGATATATAGGAACACCTCCAAAGAGACTCACTTTCAACATAAAAATCAAACCCATTATCTATATTGCTCCCTTCATAGATATATTCCAATCAACAAAAGTGCAAGATTTGCATTTACTTTGAAATGCCATCTCAAATTACAAGGAAAATAAGAGTAGTTACCCACATACTTAGGGTATTAAAAATTAAATTATGGACCACTCAAAGGAACCTCACAATGACTATAATAACATTTAGGAATTTTAGAGGTGGGATGATAATTAGCTACTAATAAAACAGGGAAACAAACTAAGATATTGTAGAGGATGTTGGAATTTGTTGTCTTTAGTTGGAAACAAATATTGCATTAATCTCTTGCTATGTGAAAACTTTGCACCCTATAAAAATTCTAATGGGTATGATATGACAACTATAATGTAATCTTCCTTGTTTCAACATATATGTATTGAGGTTTCTTTCTCAATTTATTGTTTTTATTTTATTATAGCTGACCTCTCACTTTGCTATTGTGTCAATTTTGGTGCTTAGCACATGATTTGTTTCCTTCATTTCCTCTAAGTGATGCGTATGCACTAAGACATAGGCTTGAAAAGGAAATCTCTAAAAAGGAAAGGATAAAAATCACCTCTGAGTGTACTGTTAAAAAGGAAATACAAATGTGCCAAGTGGACAAAAATAGACATATATATATGTATATATATACATATACACATATACATACACATATACATATACATACACACACACACACACATATATATATATATGTATATATATGTTAGTGAATGAAATGGCTTAGGAGGATAAATATACTCAAAAATGAATGACTCTCAACCTAGATTGAGCACCAGTGTAAATCCGCTAATAGCTCTTAAAAGACCATAGTTGCATTTGTGGCTTTTCTCTAAATTTTGTCAAGGTACAGCTCCCTCGCAAGATTCTCAATAAATTTATCTAAGCTAATGAACACGGGTGTGCTTTTGACCAGAAAGTAGAAAGGCAACAGATGCCAATCCATAAATATGAAACTAATGCGAGAGCGTAAATCACAACCATAGATGATCAACACAAAGATTGAAAACCTATGGCCAACCAATGAAAAGAGAAAGATCATACTATAATAAATGCACTTCATATAGCCCACCTCACAGAGAAGATATAACTATATTGCATGCATAACGCAAAGATCGGAGTACTAAGTATATCATTGAATTCATAACACAAAGGTCACAAATTATTATAGTCTGAAATAAATGCCAAATCCTTCTCAATAACACCACAAGGTGTATATCCAAACAACCCCTATCTTCTTCTCTATTTTCAAATATATAGTGAACCAACCCCACTGAACGGTTGCCAAAACCGTTACTAAATTGGCAATCTTCTTATCTCTTCCCATCTTTGAAACTACTAAAGATTGGTCGAAATAATTAACCTAGCAAATGAAGTGGCATCAGGAAAGAAAAATTATCTTTATCTTACAAACAGTCACCGAATGACCTTTCACATGATCAAATAATTAATGCAGCATCAAGGAGACACCATCTGATAACATGTGTATATTGCTTGATGGGAAATGTAATTTTAAAACTAGCTCAAATCTACCATTAATTTGAACTAAAATGCTATCTCATTAAATTCCTTGGGAAAAAAGCACCAATTTCCAACCAATCTTCTATAAATTTAGCTAGTGTCACTACTCTTCATCATTCAACATCTAACATGACAAGCTCTCAGAGTGGCGGTAATTCTACGAATGACTTCATTGTCTTGGAAGAGATCGAGTGCAGTCCGTTGTTTAGGCACATATCAGATCAGCTAAAGGAGGTCTTCACGATACAAAGTGAGGTGGAAGAAGAGGTGTTTCGTAGCATTCCTAAGCCAAGCACATGTTCACAACACCACCATGCTAGAGTGTTTCATATATACCATCATCAGGACCTTCGATCACTATGACTAGGGTGTGAGAGCACTAGAGCATCTGGCAAAGCCTGAATTCCACCATTGTGTCAACATGGTGATCACCGATTTCAGCCACTACCCTCAGAATGGACTAATAGTTGATGCCATATGCATAGCAACGACCCTTTAGGATGAGACATTGGAGGAAGTTGTGGCTCTTTTGTGTGTAGGAATCATAAGAAATGATATGGGACTCTTCATGCAATTCCTTCAGTCACACAAGAACCTGTTGTCAATAGCTCAATTTGAATGCCTCCAGAATATAGTTGAGGTCATTCGAGTCTTGATATTTTTCTTGTGTGCTTGAACGAAAAAAGTCTCCTTTTTGGTTTTTTGTCTTTGATATGAACTTTCGTAGTCGAATCAGACAATTTTGTAGTGCCAATACAATGTAAAAACATACTTATATATTAATAAAATATCATTTTGGATATCCTTGTATTCTCGTATGCATGGATTTGTTTGCTTCTGTTCATATCATATCTGAAAATGTTGGTTTCTTTTTCTACATAATACACTAGTTATGTGAATTAAACTTGTTATTCCATTAATCATTGAAAAGCCTCAAGGCGGAAAAATGGGTAGTTTGCATAACTTAGTAAAACACTGCCTAAGTTTCAAACAACTTAAGCATACCACCTACAAACATAACTAGTGAGGGAAGCTATTGAATAAGCTCTGACACATGACAACTCATCTTGCAATTTACTCACATAAATATGTACACCTTTTTCAAGGAAAGGCTAGGTTTGAACAAGGTCATAAAACACCACCCAACAAAAGTGTAATAATGCAAACGATAAAGTCAAAGGTTAGAAGAACACAATAAAACCTCACCTTAGTTCAAGTTGTACAACTAAATGCTACCTAAACATGAGTTTAAGTTAAATGACTCAGGAAAAAGATAAGACAGTTTTAAAGAAAGGATGTCACATTTATGAGTAATAGTGGCTCTGATTGGGGACAAGGACTATGAAGGATGCAAAGAGCTCAGCATGTAATACCAATCCTTATTTTTTGGGCACAGAGTCAAAATGAGAAGGGTACCAACCCAAAAAACAAGCCAAAAATGAACACACCAAAATTGCAATTATTTACAAGGTAGGAAAAACCTACCGGAGGAGGAAAAGGAAGAGTAACAATCTCACAAACCCATTCACTGGTTGAGAGAAGAATAATCCTTTCCTGAAAAGGACCACCTTCTTGTACAGTCTCTGAAGTAATTCTAGGAATATTGACACTCCAACATGGATACAAACAAACATGTAATCGTAGTCAAATGATTTCCCAAAAAGTCATTCCTCATCAAAGATTTCATCATGTTGTCATCTTGTCGGCACTAGACCATCCTTTATTAGCCAATTCCCACTGTTGAGGTTCATCAATCTAGGTATATCCAGTCTTGACACAAAATTTTGAGTTCTACACTCCTCCCTGATATTACATTTCTCAAGAATTCCCCCATTTTTTGAAGAATCGCCATAGGAAATAATATTCTCTTTAACTTCATTACACTTTTCCTCAGTCAAATTATTTTCATGGAAGATAATTACCTTTGTAGACTGATACAAAGCAAGAATCGATTCACTACTAACCTCTAACTATGCACCAATCTCACCTTGCTCTAATAGAAGACTGGCAGTTTTCCCAATGTTTCCTTGATCGTGACCATCTTTGACTA
>VDFB02216806.1:0-13458 GCA_007258455.2 Sequoia sempervirens
TTTTTGATGAGACTGTGCGTGAAATTTTGACGAAACCAAAGTTCATCAAAATTTCGATGAATGCCGGGGATACAATTTAAAAAAAATGAAAATTACACATCAAATCTCGACAATACATCAAATTATACATCTTTCGTCATAAATTTTCATCAGATTTTGCAGTCAAATGAGTTAGTGATAAAATAGGAAATTTTAGGTTCCCAAAATTTAGATCAACACCTGATCAAGGACTTATTCGCCCTAGGTGAATGGGTCTTAGATTAGGGTTTTTTAAATGATTTTTACTAGTTTTTAAGCTTTTTCAATGAGTTTTAGAATTAGGTCTGTAGCAGTAAGTTCTAGGTTCAAATTTTTGAAAATGTAATATGAAATGTAAGTGGAAAATGTGACAAAATGATGAATGCAAAGACCTAGTTTGATCTACAATTTTGTTTTGATTTTCAAATGCAATTTTATATAATCTAAATGATATGCAAGATGACTAATTTTTTTTGTATTTTTCAAATTTTAAAGAATGTAAATGAATGCAAGATCTATCCTAGGATGAAAAGAAAGACTCCAAGATCAGAAAATTATAATGTTCAATAAGTAGGGTTCACCATTATGTTTAATATGAAAATATTGTTGATCAAGATGAACCAACAAGATGATGAGCCACTAATTTTCACTATGATGCTAATAAATATCAAAAACCAAACCTAATTATTATAAAAACAATAAGGGAGGTTTTAAGATGTTGAAAAAAAGTGTACCTTGCTGAAAAAGTGTTGTTTCAGGGGTCACCAAGGACTCATTCGTCCAATGGTGAAAGGGTCCCTGTTAGGGTTTCTAAAAGCTAGTTTCTAGGTTCTATTCTTCAATTTTTGCACTCTTAGCTCCCAAGTGACCAACTTTCGAAAGTTAGAAATAAATTTTGTAGCATTTTTTTCATGATCTTGCAAGATAGATGACAACTTTTACAATTTTGCAACTTGACAACTTTTACGAATTTTGGTCTCCACTTGATCTTCAACCTAAAATCTGCAGTCACATATCAAGAGAGAGGAAAAAATGTTGTTTGTTATGGAATAGGGGTTTTCCTTGGTCAAACTTTGTTTAGGAAATTAAAGCTTACAATGAAACAATGAAACATGAAACAATGATACAAGGATACCTTGGACGAATTCTTGTAATGCAAATAAACAATCTAGCATGAGGTGGCTATGAAGAATGTAGATCTTGATCTTGAATTGGATATGAAACAATTCTTGACTTGGGTCTTCAATGCTACATCAACACATAAGCTCAATTACATGCATGATGCACTATATCTTTGAAATGATGATATGATCTTCAATTCCCATAATAAAACCTTGATAATCTACCCTTAAATGTCTTTGAAATGCTTTGGAATGCTCTATAATGCTCTTGTGAAATTACTCTTGATTGCTTATGAAGATCTAGTTATGAAACATAGTGAATTAACCTTATATTTATACTAAACTAAAGATTTAATCTTGAAATTCAAATAACACTAGCTGACATCAAATCTAGGATTCAAAATCACTAAAATCCTACCACAAGTAAGCTCAAAAATGGGTTTCCTAGGTAAGGATGACCCATTCGCCACCTTGGGTGAATGGGTCCTAGCATAGTCAACTAGAACCAATCTTCAGGGAGGTGAAATAATATGTGAAAAAGGGGGTCCTAAGACATAGTGAGGACCCATTTTCCAAGTGGTGAATGGATCTTAGGTCACAATCCTAGGACTCAAACCTTGTAAAACTAAATTTTATGCAACATTATTAATGAGTGTCGGGATATATCCTTTGAAAAATACAATAAATAAGGCTTGGATTTGAATTTAAGGGGCCAATTAAGCTATAATTAACCTCAATTAATTAATAAAGTCATAGATTACTGTGAAAGTGTAATAAAACACTTTACAACACCCTAAATAAGGCACAATTAAGTCCATTTTAACATTAATTATTCATTCCCAAATTAAGTGTGAAAAAGGGTTACTTTTTTGACACTACAAACTTATTTTTGTATATATGAGAATAAGGCAATATACATGATGAGAAATGATTTAATATTAGTATTTTCTTTTGATTGTAAAGTTTAAAAGACAATACATCAACAAGATAAGGGTTTATAAGTACATAAGGAGATAAGTGTGAAAATTAAAGATATTAAGATGGAAGAATTATTAAATATTTATGCATACAACAATGTTATTTAATACTTAAAAATAATAATTTCAGAGATATAAGATAAATATTTTATAATTTAAAAATTAAAAGTTGTTTTTATTTAAGAAGTGTTACAATTATTTTTGGTTTACCAATGTAATAGGGTATGTAATGTGGTTGGAGAAAAGGAAGGTTAAGATATTGGCACCATTTAAGATGACAGGTTTAAATAGCTTTATGATTATTTTGTATTGTAATCCTAGTATTAATAATTTAAAAATTTAATTGTTTGATTCAGGATGTATTTTCATTGTGTTAATACATTTTTAATTGAATCCAACATCTTATTGTATGACAAGCTTTATAAATATTATTAAGCATCTTATTTGTGTTGATTGGGATCTCAAATATCATAGTGTTACCTCTAGTGGGTAAGGACTAACAAGCTAAATTGGAGGTTGGAGACACTAGAGGTTGTAGTATTTTTATCATCTTGAGCTAGCTTCTTTCTCAAAGATGGTAGTTTTTATGAGAAGAATACATTTTGATGTTGACAGTATTGAAGAATTGCATATATTATGATTTTTTTTAAGATAAGAAGGATTCTAGTGGAAAGTCAATATAAATTGTTGCCTAAATTGTTTGGGAGTTTGTGGATCTTGGGAATTATATCATTATTATGATCATGAGACAATTTGATGGAGTGTTGCAGATGTATCTCAACATGGATTGTTGTTAAATAATTTGGGATTTTAGGGAGGTGGTAATTTGGGAACTTGAAAATTCATCTTAGGATATACACATTTATGAGGATTATATTGTAGCTTGGTATATCACTCACATTTCTAATTGTTTCTTGGCCATATTTATAAAGGTTATAAAGCTATCCACTCTAGAGGGTTGACTATAGAAAACATGAACGATTGCAATTTAACAATCACTCAAATATACTTTCAAATACCATTAGTCCTTATGCTTGAGAAAATAATAGAGATTATAGAAAATAAGATTATGAAATAAAATATTTTGTTATATCAAATATATTAGGTATAGATCAAATTCATTCATTATGGAATTGACCAAGAGTCATAAAATCAACCCATAGTGAGCTACATGCCTTGTAAAATCCATAGACAATATAAAATCCAAGGACATCATATTTTAATACTAGGGCAAAGTAAATTTATAGATTTTTAGTATCGATGGGTCATCCTTGGATCAAGAGCTAACTATAACTTTTACATGCATTTAATTTCCTAATTATCATTTATTTAGAATTATCCATTCTTAGCTATTTTTGAATTAATATAAGTTGATAACTTATGCTTAGTTGTTTATGTATATTTAATTAACGTCTATATTACTATATGAAAAATAATTTTCTGTTCACATTTGCATGAAATAATCTAATCATATATCCCAAGGATTTAACCTTAGGACTATAGCTTCAAATTCCTTTATGGGATCTCAGATCTATTATTTTCAATTGGTATACCTTTTTTTAGGTCTTATTAGAGCTTTTGGTCTCATTAGTTACTATTTCATTGATTTAATTTTTATTCCATGGTTTATGCCTCACTTTGTATCATTTATTTTTAATCATCTCACCCACCCACGAATAATTCTCTATAAGGCTGATATAGGAGGTATTTTTCCATGTAGGTCAAATTATGATATTGCTATCGGATTCAACCGTAGTTTCGAAGTCAAACTCATTGACCCATGTTTCATGAGTAGTGGTTCAACAAGAACCCATCTCTCATGATATCGAATGGTCCACTTAGCACTCATTGCATCTAGGTGATGCTCACAGAGGTGAAGCATTGGTCCTGTCCCGGGAGGTCACCCATCCCAAAGATCGCCCGCCAAGCTTTCAATTTTTTTAGATAAAAGACTTGATTATACATTAGGCTTTCATTTTTATATTGAATATCTCATTGAATTTTTTATATCTAAATTTGAGAGTAACTTATAGTTCCCTCACTTTCTATTTTTCAAAATTTGTATTCAAATTGTTTATTTCATAAGTTACAATCTTAATATTATTTTAAGGAGTGATTTCTTAAACCCTTATATTATTTCCCACTCTAACGAAAATAAAATTTCTTTGATTCTTAAGTCAATAACAATGTGGATGATTATGATCATGATGTCCATGTTGAATAACAAGATTTTTCTAATGAAATTTCTATTTTGGCTAATATGGAGAATCATATACAACTAGAAGACATGATTCAAAATATGTTTATCAATAAGCTACAAGGAATAGAGAAATTACAAGCTACACGTTATGAGATTACTTCATCTACCTTATTTTTTGTGTTTTTACCTCTCCTCCCTCTCCTATAATTGTCTACTTTTCAATTCTTATCCCTTATACTACCATTGTTAAACCATATTGTCTTACCCATACCTCCACTAGTGTCCCATAATATAGTTCCCACCCTTTCTCCATATTTGGCCCTCTTTATGTCTTACATCCTAACTACACCCATCATACTTGCATCATATATGATATTTTATACCTCTACTCCTATTTCATATATCACTACATAACTTACCTTATCCACCATCCCTCTCACGTGTGTCATTCCTATTTCCAACATTTCACTTCATTTTCTACCATGCTTACTCCTTATTGCATCCCGTTATCCATGATATGCATACCACTTATTACACTTCCTTCTTCATGCCTCTTTATTTAATAATTGTCCCTACCATCCCTCAAGCCAATCAAACACTCATACCTATATTATTATAATATAATCCAACCTTCCCTTGTTACTATTAATTACTCCACTATAGATGAACTCATGGGAATATAGATCAATAAGAGGAAAGGGTGGATGCATGACTAAATAGACATGATAATAATAGATTTGAAGATGTTATAGATAGACCATTGTCATATGAGATTGTTACATAGGGTATGTGTGTAATATAGGATCCAAAAAGTGGCCAAACATTCATACTTTACCAAAACATGCTTGCATTCTAAGAACATAACACTTATGTGTTATAAAACATTCATGTTAAGGATCAATCATGTTTTTGGTAATGGAAGTGTGTTATAATGCATATTTATTCCAATTTAAATCAATAAAATTCCATCTTAATCTTGAAACGAGATTCAATTTACCAATCCCAATGGTTGGATAAACAAAAGAAATATAAATGTCAAGCATGCTCTCCATTTGATGAACATGCATTTAGGACAAGATTCCAAAAATATAGTATGAATATAAAGCTCTATCTTAGCTGTCTAACCATGCATTTTTTCTTAAAAAAATGAATATATTAAGGTTTTGATCTTTTATTAAAACACATGTATTTTTTTTTTGCATATTTTTTTAATCTACTCATCTAAATTTAGAAAAAAAATCACATCATGTGCTTCATTATCTACACATTGAAAAAATATTTTTTAACTGCTTTTCTCAAAATTAGGGGAGCACTCTTAGTTTTATATTTCTCAAGATGTGTCCACTTAGAAGTTTGGTGAAAGATAATATATTTAATAAAAAATAGAAACATGGTATTTGAACTACTATATGGTCTTAGCTAACTTTCCAATAAAGGATTTACAAAATTCTTAACAATACTCAAAAAAATGAGGGATCATGATTGATGCGTTATTTATAAAAAAACATAACCACTTTATGTGCTCTCAATGTTTTTCTCTCTTAATAATACCTTTTTCTGAAAAAATATTGGTTTATAAACTAAATTTTAATGACCAACTTTCTTGTTTTTATCATATCTTCAAAATTTGAGCATAGGCATATGAAGTTACACATCAAATTTTAGCTTTTCTAATTATAGGAAAATGGCTAATTTTGACCCCATTTTTCATTTCCATTTTTATGCATGCTTGTTTCACATCCTTCACCTATGAGTTTTGTGGCACCATGTTTTGAATTGTATAATGAAAAAGATGACTTGAACACACATTTGTGATCTTTTATTATAGTATGTGTAGAGTTTTTATATGAGGATAAACTATAGGATAAATCATATTCAATGAATATAAAGAATTATGTGATTGAATGGTTCTTTCTATACCTTAGGGTTCTACTCACACATTTGATGATTTAACTAAGGTGTTTTTGAAACAATTTAAAGTCAATATGGTTGAAGAATTTTTTTCTCATCTATTTGAGTGTACCCAAGGAAAAAATGAAAAATGACTGTCATATGAATTCAATTCTTATGTTCTAAATTTATTACTCTCTTAGAATATCTAAAATCATAAAATATATCTATTAAGGGTTATTTAACCAAATTCTAGATAATGTCTATTTGAATATATTTGCATCTTTTATGGATATATGTGTCCATGTGAAACCTATTGAATCTAAGTTATGAGAAGCAATTTATTTGAAAATGGGTGATCAACTCAACATCCTTCTTTGCACCCTTCAAAATATTAGAATTCTAATAATTTTTAAAAGGTATTGATGTGAAGTAAAATAATAATCAAGTGACTAATACTTCTACTTTTACATCCTTAAAAAAATGCTCCTAGTATGTTCAATAAGCTACAAGAATCCTTGGATTTTTTCTAATTTAGTGTCAATTCTATTAATCTTCCTCTAATACATCCATTGGGTCTAAGGAAACCACTTCCTAGAGGCTACAACAATCAAACATTTTGTAGTTCTTTCATAGCTTGTTAAGAACTACCTTACATAAGCATCGGTTGACCAACAATAGTGTGTTCCAGTTTTTGGCCAAAGTGGGATATTGAAATCAATATGTTCACCAAATTTTCACTTTTGACACCTATAGCAACTAAACCATTAGGGACTTTGGATATGATGTGAAATAGTGATTTTGAGGATTTTATTTGTAGATTATAAATATATATATTTTTTAATTTTAAGAAATAATATGTGAGCTTTTTATGTAACTTTTAATAGCTTACTTTTTATAGTTAACATTATTTTTAAAAAGTGACATTACTTCGGTAGAGCATAACTTTATTTGTAGAAAGGATAAAATTATAATTTTTTAAACATAGATTTGTAACAACAATATTTAGTGCACAAATATTTTTTCATAATTTTTTATAACATTTTGAAGTGAGATTAACTATAATTTAGACATGTTACTCAATAATACAGTTTTTGTTAAATCTTTTCTTTATTGAAATAAGCACATCAATATCTAAAGGCACATATATTTTAAGATTTTTTCTATGTTTTTAATTTTTGTGCATGTATAAAACAAAGACATTGATGTTCAATGGAAAAACATACATTCACAATTAATATGAAATAAATATAATTGTTACCTAATTTAGCCCAGTTCACCTTTAGGTAGAGTTGTGATTGTTTTACAAAGTAAGGATAAAAGGTACACATTGAATTCTACTATTTTCCATTCATATGCACAAAGAATTATCAAATTGATTGCATTTTATTATGAAAATGTACACAAGAGAAAGATTGCAAAAAGTGTTTGCATAAATTCTATTTTCATTGATAATTACAAATGTATGGTATTCCACATAAGTCGTGGGATTAACTCTTTCATCATTAATAAAAAGAAAGTTGCAAAGTGGTGCAACTTTCATCTCTACAACCTCGCATCGCACTCAAACATATTAACCTAACATCGCCTCATCGGGTATCAAGCACCACGCACGTCCTCTTTCACACCTGGAACATGCCCAATCACTCGAAAGCATGCTCAACCACCTTTATCCTTTAAGAGTCCAAAGTGCAAATGGCTACAACCTTGACAAGCTTTTAAATTGGAATCATAATGCTTACAAACTCTCTCAGTTCGAGGGGCTATGTGGATTGTGTTGGGATCCTCTATAATAACCCCTCTTTGGCTTTTTTTTTATCTCAAAGATGTTTTCCCATGGTGACGGCTTTTCAATTGATGAAAAGTTGTCAACGTAAGTAGTGTAAAGTTGCAAAGTTGTGCAACTTTATTTTGTAATTCAGACAACCAAATAGACTATTCCCAACATGTTTGTATGGGTATTTTTAAGCTAGGCATGGTCCTCTTTTGCATCCAAACATGTTGAATCACTATGAGCTACGTTCAACTGTCTCGATCCCTTATGATGGCATGCAAAACAAAGGAAAAGAGAAAGATTCACATGACAGTTGACAAGTCTGATTTTTCCACACCAAAAGCATATGATTGCATGAAAGAGGTAAAACATCTAGGTGTCAAAATAGTTGAGGAAAGCCTAAACCTTTTCATTCTTGAAGGGGTTATGATCCAATTACTATGCGGATCTCATACTTATATTGAATTGATTATTATTATTATTATTAGTATTTAGATAACTTTCTTATTCCTATTATGGCTCTAATCACAAATGGGAAGGCTACATGAATCTTAAAATAATGTATGATCATCCTCAAGTCTAGCAAGGGCAATAAATTTTTTAATTATCCTCCTTGCACCCTTACAACAATATGGTTCTTGCAAAAAGGAAAATTTCAAGATTCTAGAAAAAAATTGAAAGATTTATAGCTAAACCTAATCATAGGTCAATTTAAAAATGAGCCCACATGGTGGCTTATGACCTAGCTAAAGAGAATCAAGAACAATGACATTAATAAGTTCACACTAGAGCCTTGACCATAAGTAGAAGATCAAAATAGCCCAAAGAAGAGGTATAAATATATGTTGATATATGAGATATTACAACCCCTATTCCTACTCCTTCACAATCATATCAAATGTTCTAGAAGAAATTTGTTGCATATCACCTATAATTAAAAATTACATTCTTTGTTCAGAAGCTAGGTTGGAACTTGAATATAGAATAAGTAACTAGTGAAAATATGGGCAAGAAGTTGGACACATGGTGGACAAACCAAGTCACTTTTCCTTGGGTAAGAAATGGGATGAAATTTATGAGAAGGATCATTTCAATCCTACCTCTTCCTCCACTCCAAAAAATCCTCAAATATGAGTAAGGGAAATGGCAATAATATCATTTGGTGATGAAAAAGGAGTAAAAATCAAAACCTCCAAGTTTCCAAACTAGGTAGCTAATTACATAGGTAGATTTGGTGCTAAAAAAATTCACAACCTATGCATCTACTCAACCATATATTTCATGTAAAAGTATCCTAACCCCACTCCAATGAGTATTTCAAAGAAAACAAAAGAAACAAATAACTCTAGCTCTTATTGAAGAGGAATCTACCTAAAATGTCCTACTGCAAAGAATGAGAGGTTCCATCTCCGCAAAATTAACTATCAAATACATTATAACCAACCAAGAAATAATAAAATCACCCAATACAACTAAGGGGAAAAAAAATGACTCCTTTGAATCTTAGTAGGTGCCCACCACAAACTAGAGCTTATTTTAGAGTACTATAGGCATAGGTGAGGACCTAGAAGAGGAGAAGGGAAAAAACTGAGAAAAGTGATGATCCACCTATGAAAATGGGATATGAAAAGTAGAAAACAAAATAGCAAAGCATAAAAGAGCCATTAGAGGTTTGTATAGAGAGGGCATAATAGGTTACACTATAAATATCTATCTTCCCTCTCCTCCTAGCTTTATCTCTTTTAAATTATTCCTTGGATTCTATATTGAATTAGCACATAAGTAAATGATAAATCATTGGTGACTAATTTTAGAAATATTGAATTTGTTTAGCATCAACTAATAAAGTTATTTAGCATCAATTAATAAATATTCAAGACAAACCATGAAGTACAACAATGAGCAATGCTAGAGCTAACCAATTAATAAGTATAGATGTGAATAAGTGAAGCAAAAGTACTCAAATACACGTAAGCCTTGAAGTATACACATGAATACATATTATACACATTAATAAAAAGTATATGAATGAATATAAGGTATACACATGAAAACACGTAAGTCGCAAAGTATACATTGGAATACACATAATTCACAAAGTATACACTTGAATGCACATAACTCATATCTATTGAAGTGTGGATTTATAATGAAAATATGGACACCATCAATAAAAAGATTTGTATTAACCATGTAGCCATGTAGGCATACACCAATATATGTTGATATAAGTATAAAATATATACAAAAATAGCCATATAGGCTTACAAGTATTCTATATAGGAATACAATGTCAAATATATCAAATACAAAATATGTCCAAAAATGCCATATAGGAATACAACAAAGGACCTTGGAATCAAAAGTCATTGTTCTCCAAGATCTCAAAATAAACTCTTTCCCTTTGCTACTCGAGTGGATGGCGATAAGTATGTCACTTGATTAATATGAGGTTGAGGGGTGCTCCTGGTACTCTTCCTAGGGTTTAGTTCATAATCAAGCCTTATCTGTTACAATAACAAGTAAAAACATTAATATATAGAAATTACATTAAAAAAATGATATATTTAACAAAATAATCAGTTAACACTAGTAGATGATCACTCTCCTCAAGGGAAATATTCGCATGCCCATGTTGTGGCATGTGAAGTCCTATAGAAACCATCCAAAGAGAAATTAAACTATGAATCAACAATCATTTGATTTTTAACTAACTAACAACTATAATAATGAATCTAATTTGAAATTTAGTAATCTACCTCATACCGGTGAGAGGTAATCAAGGAAGTCTATAGCGTATGTAACAACCCCCATGTTTGTATTTTGTTGTGGTCTTTCCTTGATGGATTTTGATGACTATATATTTTGTAATTACTCTATTTTTCCCTTCACTATTTTGTATTGTCACCTAAGAGGTGTAATTCTGTGACTGTTATGTTGGATTACATGTTTACATGCTTACATGTTGTTATGTTGTTATGTTGTTGACATGATTATTGTTCATGTTGTATTTCATGCTTACATGGCTAGTTATTATGTTGGATTACATGCTTATATTTTTATGTATACATCATTGTCCTTGCTTTTGTATGATTGTGGACAGGAAAAAGATGATATCATAACACTCGTAACCAAGAGGCTTATGATATTACGACTCTTTTTCCTGATGGTTGATGTTGCTTTAGATATATGATATATGATTCATGCACATGTACTTTAACATTTCATTGGAGTGATGCAGGTACTGAGTATCGACTCTGCCTAAATTCATAGGCCTGAGCGTACTCTCTTTCCTCGATGGTGGTTACTAGAGGTAGTCACAAGCCAAATATCCCCTATCCCACTGTACCCTGTTAGGGCAGTGTTTCTGTATTGTTGTCTTCCATCCGGTTACCTAACAATAACGTCTGGAGCACCCTTCTACCATATGTGACTTTCCTGCTGGTCTCATTGAGGTTTTTGGTTTTGGTTTTCATTAATATTTCATGCGTATTTTAATATTGCTTATTTTGTGATTTTAATTAGTTGTTCCTTTTGGGGGAGCTTTAATGCATAATTTTATAAAAAAATGCTTTATTCTCTTTTGGATGGTTTTGGGAAAAAGATAGAAAAGAAAAGAGAGCTTTGTTTTAAAAAAAGGATTTTTATATTTGGAGAGAAAAATGAAAGAAATTTTTGTTTGCATGGGAAAGAAACCCTATGATTTGTGGGATTGAGTTGGGAGATTGTGAAGGTTTTCAGAGAAGAATTTGTGGGTAGAAAATTATTGAAGCCTAACGTTTTGCTTGTCGCTGATTTTGAACTTAGTCGGCTCTCTTCATTGGGAAATTCCTCGGCTGCCTTTGGGGCAATTTGAGGTAATTTTTTGTTGTTCATCATTGATGTTTGGCTGGTAAATTTTCTTTCTAATCTGGGTTATTGTTGTCCCATGAAAATTTGAGGAACTCTTTTATGTCTTTGACTTGTATTGTTTGGAGTTGAATGTTGGATTGTTTTAATTGGTTATTGCTGCTCTGTAGTGTTTGGTGTGACTGATTTTTTTAAATCTCTAGCAAACATGAATTGGGTTTATGGAAAAAATCTATTTTTGGGCTCTTTTGCCCAATTTTTGTAAGAAAAACATATTTTTCAATTGTTGCTCATTACCCTGTTGATAAAAATGAAAATTAAGGGTGGATTTTATTGAGGAACAAAAAGATCTAAACTGGGTCTTTGACAGATTTGAAATCTTGGCACTTTTTATTTTTCTGTGATTTTTGCTTGCCTAGTTTGGAAAAAGACGTTTTTTAGAACAACACTTCATTTTTGGTCCTAAACTTAAAATTCAAAGGCTTCTTTTAACTTGAAATGCCAAAATATGAACTAGGTCGGGCTTAGATTCATAATCTGGGCACTTTGAATTTTTACCTGATTTCTATGCCTTCTTTTCACACTGAATTACAACCATTAAATGTGTCTTTTACAACAGTGTTAGTTGGTTGTTTTTAATTGGTTTCTTTGACAGAAATTGTGGCCTTTCCTTTTATTTCATGCATTCTTGGGTTTTCTCGTTGGTTAAACGAGATGAGCGTAGGTCTAGGTGATAGAGTGGTCATATGGAGTGGCTCTCTACAGGCTCGAGGCCTGCAAGTGGCTGCCAGGGGAACTAGTAGCAGAATTAGAGTAAACAAGTGATAACTAAATAAAATTAATGGGGTAAAACACTAATAAGATAATGAGTCCTCATGCATGGCCTTGAGTGCTTGTAAAGGCTACGGATGCACTCGAGAAGGCCCATCCGTCTGCGGGGCGTTGAGTCATCCGTTTGTGGGGTGTGGATTCAGGCATGATTGAGTCTCCTTGTCCCTATGAGAGGTGTACTTGATTCCATATGGTGCCATCCCTTCGAGCATGCATGATGACAGTCCATCTGATATGCACTCTGTTATCTAGCCCTTGGTAGATGTGAGTAGTACCCGTCATGATATTGGATGAGCATTTCTTGTGGTGACTTTGATTGTGTGCATTTCCTTCCATATTGGCTTCATGATTGATGTGAGTGTTGGCCTTACTTTGCTTTTGTCTTGCTACCTCTGTTTTGGGCCTTGTGACTATCTCACGAGTACGATTGGGATGCTTTAGACCCACGTAGTGGGAGGCGTTGCCACGCCATTGGGGGCCCGGTGTATCTCTGGAGCACCATTGGAGTGTCCGCTGCGTATTTACTTCCGGTGTATTTTATACATGCATATGTCATTAATACTCAAACTCGGTTTCTTTTGCGTAGCAAATTCGGCTCATGAAGGTGAGAGAATGGCAAATTGTTGGGATATGGCGTGATTATATTTGGCTTCGGGTTCCGTTATTTGGTATGGAATGGTATGTTCAATGATAATTCTTTTATGGATTCATTCTTATTTCATGTTAAATTAAAGCTCTAGATGTATTTTATTCCTTTATGTATCATGTGGTTAACTTTCCAATGCATCTCTTCATGCT
>VDFB02216809.1:0-12975 GCA_007258455.2 Sequoia sempervirens
CTATGCAAGGTTTGAGCTTTATTATCTTATCACTGCTTAGCCTATTTTTGACTGTCACATCTCAAGTGAATGTCATTCTTCTTATCGTAGATTGCATTTACAAATGTCACTAAGCTATATAGTGTGCTTGTTATTGGCTACAATCTTTAGATTGCAATATTTTGTTATTACCTACAATGTCTCAATCTTTCTAGTATTGCAACCTCACTAATCCGCTATAGTTATTGTTTATGTTTCTATGGAGGCCTAGGTTTTGTACCCTAATCATGCTCTTACCAATGCTTCTGTTGTTTTTTATTAGGGCTCTCTCAATGTTGAGGGCCCTAGGGATAAGCTCGTCATAAGAAGTGACACATTGCATCTTTAACTAAAAGGATAAATCTATATTGACATTAGCAATGATGATTCTGACCTATTGCTCCTTAGGGATGGGTCACTTGCTCTTACTAGCTCGCTACCTCCATTGTTGTAGGAAGTTTGTGATCAAGTTCAATATTCTGATTTTAGGAGTCTTAACGGTTGGAAATCATAGTAAAATCATAATTTAATAAGTTTTGGAATTAGCATTATAAAGTGTTTTTGGGGTCACTAACTTCAGACTATCTTCTCTTTTGTAGGGGTGGTTGCATGCCAAAAAATTTTGGTGTAAAATATCAGAATTATTAGATAATGTTACCTATCTATGAATAAAAATTATTGGAGTGTGAGTTTAATATTTTTTGAAGATCTAAATAGTCAAGCTTGGTAAGAAAAATCATGTCGAATAATATTGATCAAAAACAAAATGAAGAACATGATAGATTGTGGGCTAGATTGAAAAAGAAGGGGTGATGGAAATGTTATTGTCCTTGCGAAAATGAAAATTGCAAGGGCTTAAAACTTGAGCGACTTTTAATCACGTAATTGAAAGCTGTGTATGTAGCATGGTCACGTGAAGGAGGGCATGATTATCGTCCATTGGTAGTTGTTTATTATATGTGTTTATATTGATTGAATTTGTAAATGTTTATATCATTTTAACATTTTATATATATATATATATATATATATATATATATATATATATATATATATATATATATATATATATATATCTCAATCACATGATCATGATCATGGTTTATTTGTGTCAATCATTATTATAAAGGTGGGGCACCCTAGGGCAGATGATATGGATTATCATGGCCCGAAGAATGTGGTTTTGCAAGTGGACGAACATGGAGCTGTGAATATCAAACATGAAGTTAATGATCCTATGGAAGAAGATGATCATGCACCAAAAAACACAGTTGAAGATGATGGTATGAATACATTGATCCATGACACATTTAGTGGCAGAGTTGATCATGATGATCAAGATGACTTTGATGATGTTCATGATTTACCTGTACTTGAGAAGGCATGCGAGCCCCTTTATGAAGGCTCTGAAACAACTCTTCTCTCTGATGTATTGTTGTTGTTGAACTTAAAGGTTATGAATGGTTTATCAAACATAGCAATCTTACGGATGTTAAGGTATGTCATTTATGTCATCTTTTTTCATCTATTTTAATTGTTGTTAGTTCATCACTAGTAAATAAAGGATTAAATATGTACCATTAATATTCTTTATATGAACAAATTATTTTTTGTTGTAGATTGATTGGTGAATTTTTGCTACCACCATCAAATATTTTACCTTGCTCATACCGAGATTTATGTGCCCTTATGAAAGATATCATAATTTAGTATCAAGCAATAGATGCATGTCCCAATGATCATATTATATATCATAAACAATAGGAATTTGCAACAGAATTCCCAGAATGTCATATCAGTAGATATCAAACAGATCAACTAACAAAAAAGGTGCCTCGCAAGATTCTTTGTTATATTCTCATTATTCCACGTATGCAACGATTATTTAGGTGTGAAAGCTTAGCGTAATTTATGGATTACCATGCACGCAATAGAAGTGGAGATGGCATTCTTCGAATGCCTGTGGATGGTTTTGCATTTAAGGACATGGAGGAAAAATGGCCACACTTTAAAGAAGAACCTCGTAATCTCAGGCTTTCATTGGGAGCGGATGGTGTTAATCAATTTGGAGAGCTGAGATCTATTTACTCAGTGTGGCCTATTTTTGTTATCAACAATAATATTCCTCCATGGATGTCAATAAAGAGGGAGCACATAATGTTGTCAATAATTGTTCCAAGTATTTGTTTACATCAATTTTCTTTAATGTAGTAGCATCTCATTTTTCTTATTTGTTGCATAATGACTTATATTTTTTTCATTCAATAGTCATGTACATTAATTTATATATATTGCAGTAAAATGGTTATAATAATTATGTAATGTTTATGTTCATTCAACTAGGTAAGTACCAAGTTAAAGATATGAATGTATATATCGAGCCTCTTATTGACGAGTTACTAAAGTTATGGAATAGTGTCACTATGTATGACGTCTCCAGACCAATAGGACAAAGACAATTTCAATTCCATGCAATGCTTGTATGGACAATTCATGATGCCCCAGGGCTAACACATTTTTGTGGTATGTTATAACGTTCAACTACACTTTAACAATATTTAAGTTTGATAGTAGAATCATCATGTTTTTAAAATAATCTATTCATTATATATAGTAAAAAATATTTAGCATATTTAATCCAATTATATATATCATCTTCTTGGTCTTCAAACAAAGGGAAAATTTGCATGTCCAATTTGTGGTCCAAAGATGGTACAAATTAGATTCAACAAGTTTAGGAAAGCAGGTGTTTGATGGTGAGCTTCCTCCATGAAATCGCAAGTATGAACTACTGAAAAACATCTTTTCAATGGGGAAGGAGACTACATCAAAAACCCGCGAAAAGAATGTCACCGCCTATGGAAGTTGGAATATAATAGAATTATCGTCAAGGTTGCCACATAGAATCAAATTATTTATCTATCATATGATATGTTTTTGAATTTATTTTTTATATTGTGTTGTGTTTTACGCGTATTTGTAATTGACAATGATTGTCATTTGTTAATTTGTTTATATATGCTTCATGAAGGTCGTCCGAGGCATTAATGGTGGAAGCTTCCCACAGGGAATTTGAAAATTTATCAGGAACGAATTTAGTAAGGGTTTCCCCTACTAGCGAGAAGCTAAATTGTGCATAATTTTTTATACAATGCATATCGGGAAAGATACCAACGAAATGTTATGGAAAATATTGGATGGAAGGCATGACAAAAGAAAAAATTGTCAAAATTTGTACTAACATTCAAGAATCCAATCATGCAATGAAAATTTTTATTCAATTAAATAGCGATGGAGACCAAATGAATATAAGTGTCCTTCGTTGGTTATTAACAGAGCAGCAAAGCAATGCTATAAAAGAAGTCATACAAAAAAATTGATTTCCCACAAGATTTGTTGTGAACATAAAAAATATAATAACAAAGAAAGGTGAATTTGGGTCAGGGATTAAAACGCATGATTGGCATACCTTCATTAAGGTAATTATTCTGGTATATTATATACACTTCTATAATGCATGTACTTTTCAGTGTATTGTGTTTACTACTTTTGGAAGAAAAAAATGAAAAGATCATTTTATAATTGTTCCAGTACATTCTACCTCTATCTCTCCTAAACAACTTTGACAACAATGTCAAGCAAGTTATCTATGATCTTGGAAAATACATGAGGTAAGTAGCGAGATTTGTTCAATTCGTTGTATACATCTTATAATTGCTATTTGTTTTACTTGTTATGTAATATACTGTATATTTTTGTTAAATCTCGTTAATATATTTGTGCCTTGAATCACTTGTAGATGGCTATCATCTAAAGAAATCCATAAAGAAGATATAAATTATTGGAGAAAAATTCCTCGTCTAATGTGTGAAATGCAAAAGTGTCTACCTTCAACATTTTTCAATGCACAAGAACACTACCTCATACACCAAGTTGAGGAGATTGAATTGTGTGGACCTGTACACAAAGGTCAATGTGGATGGTTAGAGGCTTGAAATTTTTGAAACCTTTGAGATTTGAAAAGAGCACACATCCACGAGGGTTCTATGAGTGGATGGATATATGGTATACGAGACCATGGTGTACATTAGTGAATATCTTCCTATGTTTGCAGCAAAGATCTATGTAGATCGCATTTGGGATCCCAACTCCATTAAAAAATTTGAAGGGGAGTACCTGATGGGGAAAGGTAGATTGAGAAAAGTGAGAGGTAATTATAAGATGGTCATGGAGATTAATTAGAATACATTTTACATATGGTTTTTATGTATATTGTACTTATTTAATTATTAATCTTCAATATACATCAATTATAAATTAAGGTATCTTTTGTAATTATTTAACTAATTATATGTCATTTGTGATTTCTTTTTTGAATGCAGTTGGTCGAGTGGGATGCACTACATTTGTATGTCACCAACAATCTTGATTGGATAATGGTATGGATTGAACAATGTCAAAAAACTGGTTGCACATTAACATGGGAAGGTGTGGCTTCATTGGTTAAAAAAGCTCATCGTAATGGAGATTCCAATGTTACACAAAGTAGTTGCTTGTATATGGTTTAAGAGATAAATAGGTATGTATAAATATATTAACCACCCATATTATTTAATTATTTTCAATTATATTGATGTATATATATGTTGAGATTGCTTTCTTTGCATACATTCGGCCAAGAATAAATATGTTTATCAACTGACAATATTGCAATAATTTTTACATGTTTGACATATTGCAGGTGAAACACCACAAGGCTATGTGGTGCAATGGTCACAAATTTTGAATCAAAATGTTGGATGACATAAAGAAAAATTGTGATTCTGGTATAACTATAGTCTTTCAGGTTACTAATGTGTCATCTAGAAGCGACATACATCCAGAAGTCTCAGAAAATTGATACTATGGGATTTTGAATGATATACTTGAGTGTGACTTTAAGTTCTTCAAATTAATTTTCTGTCGCCTATGGTACAGGCTACGATTGAATGAAAATGATCCTGAGAGAACTGTTATTGAACATGATAATCGATTTACCATGGTTAATACAAGGTTGATTGAGCGAGCTGGAAATGAGCCCTATGTTCTTCCAAGTCAATGTGAGCAGGTATTTTATTCAGAGATTCTAGGTAAACCGAGTTGGTAATTTGTTGTTAGACATGATCCAAGAGGAAGGTTGGTAAAGTATAATGTGGTGGAAGAAGAAGATACTGAAGAACTAGAAGATGATGTAGATGATGATCAGGATCAACGGTTAGTTGATGATGTCCCTGACGAAGATATCGAAGAGGAGGAACTAGATCATGATGATGTAGGAGTTAATGTTCATGAAGATGATATCCGTGTGGATGATGACATTATTGAAACTGATATCGATGACGATGATGATGATATGACCAATCCTTACAATGTCAAATTTGGATTGGATGATACAGACAAAGAGTTGGATGAAGAAGAAGATCAATGACATTGAAATGTATAAGTTATGCGATTATATTATCTATTTGATATTAATTTCTTGATAGAATTATATTTGACTTATGTGGTTACATAATTAATTCATGATGTTTTTAATTTTTATGTCATTACATAATTAATTTAATAATGTACTTTTTAATGTTTGAAAGGTCAAAAAATTAAAACATTTCAATAGTGATGTTAACAACCTTGAAATTAGTGTGCTTTATGTTTCATGTGATCATAAAAGATTAAAAAGTTAGTTGTAGAGGTGGTTGTTCAGTGGTTGACGTGTATGTTGGTTCTTTTTACAATGTAACTAGGTTTGTCTTCTAATCTACCTATGGAATTGTTAATTCCAATCGAAGGCAATTCGAAGGACCTGGACCAACTGATGAGGACTTTAAAATCCTCCTACACTTCGGGCTCTGCAAGACCCAAGAGGGTGATCCCTTAATGTGTTTACAACCTCTGCACCATTATTATAAACAACATTAACAATAGCATATGATCTCATTTAATAGCTTAACACGATAAGATAATATCAACTAGAATTGGTTGTTCATAGACAATATCAGCTATCTGGATCGTGAGATAACTAAACACAATCCATTGTATAAGATAGTCAATGAATTGCAATTTGTAGCAAGCTCTAGGCAAAGAAAAACAAATATTGAACTACACTAATAATTACAACTTAGATCAGTGCCATATATCCATTGCAGGAGTCAAATTGATAAGCATCTAGAGGTTTATAACAGATTTAATACATCACATATAAGATCCCTGACAATATTTCATTACAATTTCATCAGTATGCATTCTAACCCAGGACTACTTATCAAATCCTTATACAACACATATTCGCCTATAATCCCATTCAAGCATTTTGATTAATTCCTTGAATTAAAGCTAAAATAGAATCATACACACCACAACAGTGAGATGGATAAAACAACCCATGAATTGTTTCATTCAAAGTTTAGATATGCATGTACAATGGAGAGACATGAGCTCAAATTTTCATTTCAACTCAAATGCTAGTACTGTTATACAACATTAAATCTCTATGAACTCAAAACATGTTACATAATGACTCAAAACCTAAATTGCATTTCTCTAAAACCATTGGACTTTACAATTCGCTCTGCAACTTCACCTAGACTCGACAAAATTATCTAACTTGCTAACCCATACTTTTGGCCTTGAAATCCTTCTTATAGAAAATGAAGGAGCAAACAAGCAAGACTAGAAAGTACACACATCACCAGTCAATTGAACACTGGTGATATTCTAATTGTTAGAGCATTACCACCACCTTAGAAAAATTCTTGTTCATCATATCGGTGAAGACATTACGAAACCAAAAACCCTTGCCAGGAAAGGCGAAATCAACACCATTGGGCCCATTGCAACGCGACATCTGATCACGCCACTGATAGTAGTTAATCATTTCTCCTCCTCATTCAAATATTTAATTACCCAATTCTAGTACTCATCGTGATTGATGATAAAATTAATTACCTCATCCACCTTGGCATTATAAGGTGTGTATTTCTTTTGCTACGATTACATCCTTTCCAGATTCCAAAAATGGTGGTACTAATGATTTGTCCATCGACTCTGTAAATCATAGTGACTCATCACAAATTGAATTGATTTGTCATTGATGGCCTCACTTGCTTGGGCTTTGTCATTGTTAGAAATGGCTGATTTTCCCCTGCTCATCAATTATATCAGGTAACAATGTGTTACCCCAATCATTGAAATTCTTCACCAGCTCCCTAATCTTCCTACTCAAGTCATCTAGTAAGGTCTGAAAATCTTGCAATGATTTTACTAACACATGAGTAGGCTTTAATTATTGGGGCCTATTATTTATATCAAACCTTGAGGCCTTATACATGATATCCAGATCACTGGCCCTAGGGATCCAATTTTCAATTATTGGTATCGCTACTTTCTGATCCCTATCAATATTTTTTATTGCTGCTAACAGCAAAGAATATAAAGAATGTATAGATAGCAATTTGCTATCAACCTTTTCATTTAAATGCCTCAAAACAGTAATAACAATTCTTTTTTCTCTAAGAGAGATACCTCCTTACTTTCATTTAATGATGCCTACAATTCATCAATTTTTTGCAAGAGCTACTTCTTTGTAGGATCGACAAAGCACTCTGTTTCTTCTTCAACTTCCTCTAAAGAAAGGGTGAGGATAATATTTTGACTGGGAGATCCTGGTGTGGAAACAATTGGAGAAGCGGGAGGCACTGACCCTACTGTGGAAGGTAATGTACTAGTTCGTGGAGCACTTGATGTCTCCCCAATCTGCTTATACCTAAACCTCTCCACTTTAGTTTGCAACTCAACATTTTTATGCTGCATCTTCTTGTACTCCTGAATCAAAAGGTTATATTTTTCCATTAAGCTCTTCCTTTCAGCTTCCTCCCTTTCAGCAGTCTTTTGGGCCAATTTGGCCACATTCACAGTCAAATTAGTGGCCTCAGTGGTTGAGGTCTCTGAAGCTCTCTTTATTATCAATCCTCCCTTGAAATTTGGATTAATATCAGAAAAATTTGGTTTTCTCCCTTGTGGGGCCAATGCCCAAATTACCAGAGTTTCATATTCCTCACTGAAAGCAGAGTTTTGCAATGTTGCCTTGACCTCTTCTTCAGAGTCTTGAAAGGGATTCTTAGACTTCATAATAGCATTAAAGGCTACTGCATTTGCAATGTCCCATTCAGGTAGAATTAATACCAGCGACTCGCAGTTTTCTTCCTTCTTCAAGAGTGATGTTCTTGAATTCTTCTATTAATTCAGCTTTTTACACTCCTCAATCTCATTCTCACAGTGCGACCTACTCGGACCCTTAGTTCTCTTCCACTTCCATTTATCTTGATACTCTTCAAACTTCATCCTCCATACCAATTGCAAGAATACAAAATTTTTTTACAAATGTATTTGTCATCAAAACTCCTTGCATGCCTCCGTGCCCATCTTGTACACTTTACCTTTCATATCTAAATCGAGATAAAACTAATTCCAGGTAGCCTAGGAGGAAGGCATACCCGCTTCCATGTCTTGATCCAGTAACAATAATCTCATGTCCAGGATCCTCCACATGGTTGATCAATTCTTTGCCTCTTAGGAACTGGCTCCGGATGGTGGTGATGAGGATTGTCTTCGGTGATTCTAAATCAATGATTTTAATTGCCCCAAGCACTTTGGATTTTGGACCTAGCTATGAAGGAAATTTCATTATTTGTTTTCTTTTTCTATCCACTTCTTCTTCATCACTGTTTTCATCCCTTTTCCTTCTATAAATGGGCCACCTTTCTATAGGTTGTTATGTTGGCCTTGTTTCAATTAGTCACGGCACCTTGCTCTTTGTACACGGAACTCAATTTGAATTCTATCTTTTGTCTCAATGTGCCCATAATTTCCTTGAAGTTTCCCCTTCGGAAAATCAATTTTTCTTATAGTGGGATGAACTCAATAATGGATCATGTTTGGGATCCATTTTGTACTGTATCTAATGTAGCTTACCATAAGCTATCCGCTCCTCATGTTCAACTCCCTATCTATTCAAATCAAATTCATTTCTAATCAAGTCTTCGAGAAATTGAACTCATGCACAAAATTTCCAACTTTTATTCTTTGTCTAAAAAGTGCAAAGAAAACCTCAGGATCATGATGCCGCTTTGGTCCACACCTCAAATGGTAATCATTAAATAAATTATCAAAATGCGTCTAGCCTCCCTTTGAAAATACAAAATCAAACACCACTGTATAATCTGGAAAAAATGTTCCCTTACCCCTTCTAGTGAGGTTTTTCTCATGAATACAACCTATCTTCCACATAACTTCTGCAAATCCCACTCTTGGTTGCACATTGTATGGCAGTATATGAGGGGCTCCCTGAAAACCATATACTCTCAAGACAGTGTTGACTGGGTATGGGATAATGTCACTTCGATTGGTAAGCCTTCAGTCGCTTCCTCTCCTTTGGCCTGAGGAAATCATGTAATTCCTCAGGGATCCTAGGTATATTCACCATTAATCTAGCCCTTAATCTAGAAGCAAAACAATTATCAAATTGCACATAACTAGTGTTTTCCTTATTACAAGATAAATCTGTAGCCCATATATGTACTGGCAATCTTTCTCCATCAACTGATTGCCTTAATTTCATCCTCTCAGAGAAAAATTCAGCATTCTTAAACAAAAACATATGAATTAGCATAGAATACCAAAAGAATTGAGTGTTGGTATCATTGTTTTGCAGCTTTGGCAGCCCTTCATGCATCCTCTCAGCCAAGAAAGAAGCGAAGTCATAGGTCACAGAGAAGTTAGGGTGTTGTATTTGCAACCCCATGAACATATAAGAAATGGGCATTACCATACCAGAACTGAAACCCAAAATCTGACATAAAGAATAGAAAGTGGCCAGGAAATGGTTTGCAAAACAATTTAATTTGAAAGGTTCCTGGTCACTAGGGCTGATATGAAATTTTGGACCTCTTGCCTTAGCCAGATGAGGTGGAAGCGACCTTGCTCTAAAAAAAGATTTCAGCTTTGCATACTCTTGCTTCATTTCCTCAAGGTTGATAGGAACCAAGTCTTTGCTCGGTTCACTCAAGTCAAAAATATGTTGGACCTCTTCTCTATTAATGCTCAATAGAACATTCCATCATTGTCCTTGATTATCCATGTAACAAGGTCATATCTTGCAGCCACTGTCCTAAGCAGGTCTACATCAGGGAATACATTTGGTACCACCAGCTTCCCCATATCATACATCCATCCATTTGAAAAAGGGTGAGGAAAATTCCTCTGTCCATACCACAATCTGAACAATTCCAAGCCAGTGAGGGGAACCCTAGCATCGGCAATGTTGGAGCAATTATACACTAACCCTTCCCCCAGGATTTTCCCTCGCATTAGGACCAATCCCTTCCTCCTATCATTCGTTGACACGGGGAATTGATCAAGGAAATCATCATACAGGTTTTGTTTCAAATATTCAGTCTGGCCAGAATGTTGCTTGGGCGGTGCCATCTTGGACAAACTAAGGCTTCTTTACAACATTATAATTCAAATAGCTAGGACTAACCAAAGATAGAAAATTACAGGACAAAACACTACAATTTCTCACAACTATAATTAAACTATAGCCCTAACACATTCATCAACAAACTCACAGCACATCCAACTAATCCTTTCCCAAATTCAAATGCAAAATGACCGGGAGGCACCGAAAAAAAATCATGGCTTTGTTTGCAGAACTCCCAAATTTTGGCTGCAAAAATTCGCAATTCTACCTTCAGCTCTGAAACTGCTCTGCAAAATAGTTGATGCTTTGTGATATAGACCAAGCAAGAAAATTGATTTTATTGTCGATCAAATTACCCCATCAAGTGTCTCATCCACCATTAAATCTCAATTTCGCGCTACATGAATGGCTCCAACTATATTTGATGCAGATTTAAATTCAAGTCGTCGATTCTTCAGCTTGATCAAATCATCGACGACCACCTTCAAAATAAGATAACACAATTTCCAACACAGCGATAAGGGGCCCACCTTACCATACACTATGAAGGAAGTCCACGTGGTGGTTGCCCGCTATATCGCAATCCTAAAACTTTTGATCGTGCGATGGCGGGCAACCATTGATCCTAAGCATCAATGATCTCGTTCCTTTAACACAGTCGCCAACCATGTCGTTAATCTTTGAGAAACTTTTCCAGCGAGATTATAACATATCCGCCGATTTAGAACATGTGCGTCTCGAGAACACTTTAGTAATCCACCCCTTAATACATTTAAACTCGGCTAGTGTTTCCTTTACTCTTTAGGCTTCATCGGATGAGACAAGTGGCACCTGCCCGTGATTTCACAATCAACCCAAGCACCATCATGGGATGGCGAGGAACGGATCAGATCAAATGGAAGTTGGTTAGTGATAGCACAAATTTGATCCCCCATATAGGACACGTGGCACCCACCCGTGATTTTGCGATCCTTCAATTCCCGATCACAGGATGGTAGGCACTGTTGATATCTGCAGGAAATAGATCAACGGTAGCACTAAATAAACCCTTGAAAAATAAAACATTCATTAAAAGGAGAAGTGGGAATTACTAGGCAGACGACAAACAACAACATAAGTTGTTTTTTAAAAGATGAAACACGGGGCCAACCAAGACTTAGGAAATAAAACCCTACGAAAGAAATAAAGTATTAAAATCAAAGCTGGGTTTTAATTTTAATCCAATGACGTAAGCCTAAGCCATTAACCCCAGTGGTCATGTCACCGATGGCTTAGCCATAGCCTTTCATTAAATACTAACCGTGCAATGTGTAGGTTTTTTAGATTCGAAGATATGGGAGAAGATCTTGATCATACCTCGCCAACTCACAAACCTAAGGTGTCGCCCTATTATTTGGTGCGAGGTTAGCAAAAGGAAGATGTGTGTCCTGTATGGATTAATGTTATTGGTCATGAGGAAGGTGAACGATGCTTCATTGGATGTCAAACCGAGTTAGCCCAAGATAAACCGTTTGAGCTGCCAACTCTTCAGGAGATCAACGGGCAGTATTCAAAGTTGGAAAACGACACATGGTGGTCATTTTATTGTACAACTGGTGAAGCATTAATGAATTATTCCTTGCTTATGTAGTCACGTCGATCTCAATCTGTGTGAAGATGTTGTTGGCAATCATGAAGGGTGATCTTTGGATTCTCATGCAGCTCTAATTAAACGATGACAGTACATACGCCGCCAAATTTCCATGTTTGCACATGCATTTTTACTAAGCATTGATGAAGGTTGCTATTACCTCGCACAATAAATACAAGAGGAATTAACTGCTAATAGTGTCATTCTTGTAGCAGTTAGAGCACTTTTTGGGTTGAGTCTAATCAAGTTTGAGTGCTTGTCTGAGAAGAGAAAATGAGTAAGTCAGTAAGGAGGTCTGTTCGTTTGAGCTCACAAAAGCTCGGTCTTGCTATTCAAGAAGGTGCTTTGGTTAACAAGCGCAAGCTTGTGCCCACTAGATGTAGTAGAAGGTTGCAATTCCAAGACGTTGCTGCTCAACTAGTAGATGACAAAGGAAAGTAGTCGGCGGTGTGCTCTATTACTAGTGTTGGTAGGAAAATAAGGTATGGGCATGGCTCCTTATCTGGATGCCAACACTCGCCCATTGACCTTACGAGCAACACTTCTAATGATGTAACTGAGACCGACTCTGACTACTATTAGTATTTACATCGCTTCAATCACAGTTTGCCCTCTAATGAGGAAGTGATATTTGTGGTGCCATTGGTTGTTAAAACCCCAAGCGGACGGACTAGAACCGTATTGGGCAAGGACAAGAAAGAAGAGGAGGCTGAGGGTCTACCGTATTGGGAAAAAACTAGAAGCGGGCGTGTATACCGAGGTCTGAGTGTTGGTAAGGGTAGGGTGGCGGGTAAATAAGAAGTTGTTGTGGTGC
>VDFB02216810.1:0-29420 GCA_007258455.2 Sequoia sempervirens
CCCTCAAACATCTTTTACAATGAATATATTCATTCCTCCCAACCTTCCTTTTGTTAGATTTATGATCAAATGTAAAGCATAGAAATTAATTCAAAAATCAACACAATAACACACAAATACCCTGGGAAAACCCTCCACTTGAGGGAGAAAAACCCAACAACAATATATCACTTATATATTGAATGTCACAAGAAATATCTCCTTTGCAAAGGGCCGATAAGAAGGGCAATAAGAAGCACCACAATCAGATGCAAATACAATAATAAGGTGATGCAATCTGTTGATAATAATCCCAGCCTTCTATAAAGATATCGATCTGCACTTGAGACAAAATTGCACTTGTGAAACTCGAACTTGCAATGAACAATGAATGGATATGTATGAATGTCAAACAATGAAACTCCATTGAACATATATACACAATGAAATGAAGGGCGTGACTCTTCAAAGCAATATGTCGTCCTTATAGAAGAATGTGTCTCTTCAAAAATCATGTCCAATATGCATGATGTCGTCCTTAACAAAATTGTGCCTCTTCATGAATCATAATTATCATTTCATGCAAAGGACATGCCTTTTCAAAATAAATCGCTATCTATAAATTAAATAGCCATTGGCTATTATTTAATTTATCCACATTGTAAAGGAGATCAGCTGGAAGAGACACCCGACGCTGTATGTTTTATGAGAGAACTAAACATGTTGAGATCAAATACCACTATACCAGAGATATGGTATTGAGGAAAGCAATTCAGTTGAAGTATATCAACACTGATGAGCAGACGACAAAGATTCTCACCAAGCCTCTCTCCAGGATAAAGTTTATGTACATTCGAGACAAGCTTGGTATGGTGGAGAATCAAGCCCTAGCAAATGATCAACTGGAATATTTTCACATTGTAAAGGAGAGCGAATGGAATATCTTCACATCCATCTGGTGAATCTTCCATCCTTTAGATGTTGCAATAGCAATGATGGTCCTGACTAAAGTATAACGAGCAACTGGAGCAAAGGTTTCCTCATAGTCAACTCCCTCTTTCTATGAGAATCCTCTAGCCACGAACCTAGCCTTGTACTTCTCAATGCTCCCATCAGTCGCATGCTTGATCTTGAAGAGCCACTTAGAAGATACCATAGATTTGCCTTCAGGTCTAGGTACAATGTCCCAAACATCATTCTTAAGAATGGATTGATAATCCTCAGCCATAGCATCTCTCCAAACCTACTGACTAGAAGCTTCAACACTAGAAGGCTCGGACTCAATAATCTACCTCATCAATGCAACATAGCTGGAAAACTTATGAGGTCTCTTACTTTCTTTGAAAGTTTCTCTCAGGGCTGCAAACCTTTCTGCCTCCTGTATTGTTTGCCTGGCCCAAAGAGGTCTTTTTCTTCCAATCACAATATTTGTAGGCCCATCAGTAGGTTCCAAGGGCTCAACTGGATCATCATCTTCTTTAGGTTCAAGAGCCTCCCTTTAAATCTCAGGAGCATGGTCAACTTCCATATCCTGAGGAGACTCTTCATTATCTATCTCCATATGAGTGCCTTTGGATCTTCTAAATGCAACATCCTCCTCAAATGTGACATCTCTACTAATCTCAATCAACTTCTGACCTAGAATGTAGATTTTGTAGGCTTTTGATGTTTCACTGTAACCTACAAATATCCCATTCTTGCCAAAACGCTCCAACTTCGTCCTTTTGTCCTTAAGCACATGAACATATACAGGACAACCAAAGATCCTCAAATGACTTACTTTCGGCTTCACCCCTATGAATGCTTCTTTGGGAGTCATGTTCTCCAAAATGCGGTGAGGGCTCCTATTTTGAACATAAACAACTGTCCTAGATGCTTCAGCCCAAAGGAAGGTTTGCACATCTTGGTCATGAATCATGGCTTTGGCTACTTCCACAATAGATTTGTTCTTTCTTTCAGCAACACTGTTCTGTTGAGGATTGTAAGGAACAAAGAAGTCCCTCTTAATCCCAGCTTCAATGCAAATGTTATAGAAGATTTCGCAAATGTACTCTCCTCCATTATCGGATCTCAGAACTTTGATCGTCTTCCCAAACATATTCTCTACCTAAGCTTTAAATTCTTTAAACCTCTCTAATACCTCCTTAGATTCTTTAGATTTCAAGAAATAAATCCAAGTCTTTCTAGAGTAGTCATCAGTAAAAATAATGTAATACAAGAAACCACTCAAAGAAGCAATAGACATTGGACCACATAAATCAGAATGAATAAGATCAAGAAAACATTTAGATCTACTTTCACTACTATGAAATGGACCTTTAGTATTCTTATCCAATGCGCAACCTCTGCAAGTACCTTCATGCTCTTGGTTGAGTTTCAAAAGGCTTGAAACCATCGTCTCCTTGGTAGGAAGTGCTCAAAAGTGAAGGTGAGCCAATCTTCTATGCCATAGTTCACACGAACTTGAAGAATCATGCACCAACACCTGAAGTGGACAAGTGCAAAGTCTGTAGAGGCTCTCATGTCGAACTCCAATCACCCGAGCAATCTTGATATTAGAGTTCCTCGTCCATGCAAGAACTTTGCCTTCTAAAAATGCAATTTGGTACCCCTTGTCCTCTAAGGCTGAAATCAAGACAAGGTTTCGCTTGATGCCCAGAACAAAAAGCACATCACTCAACTGCAAGGAAATGTTAGAATCCAAGTGAAGAGAGGAGGTCCCAACTCCTTTCACATAATAGCTAGCATCATCTCCAATAATGACTTGTTCACTAGAATCTCTCTCCACCAAATCAATTAGATGCTCTCTAAATCCGATAATGTGGCAGGAGGCACCACTATCAATTAGCCAAGTATTGTTGTCAGTAGGCACACTGCTTGAAAGAGCTTAATAGAATAGGAAACCATTTGAATCTTTTTGCGGAGAGATCTCATCAACATCAACAATGGAAGCCTGTTGCTTAGGCCCAGCTGGACAATCCTTTGCATAGTGACAATACTTGTCACATCTAAAACATTGAACACGAGATAGATCCTTCTTCTTCTTGAATGCAGGAGCACCATCAGATCCCTTATCTCTATTCCTCTTGAAATAGCCTTTCTTTCCATCTTTCCCTTTCTTCTTCGAGGATTAAATGGTAAGAACATGAATGTCTTCATTAGTAGAGCTTTGACCAATACCTCTCATAGCCAACCTAGACTCTTCTTGAATACAATCTTCCCTCAAAAGATCAAACTTGGGAAGTTTCGATCTCGCGCTGATTTCTTGAATGTAAGACTCCCAAGATGAAGGAAGACCATTAAGGGCTAGCATGGTCAATTCCTTGTCATAAATAATATGACCAATAGTAGAGAGTTGATCTCTCAATTCAGAAATCTTCATGAAGTAAGCGATGACAAATTCTCCTTTCGCCATCTTAACATGATGAAGTTGTTGCTTTAATGCAAGTGCACGGCTTGTGTTGTTGATCTCATACATCTCCTCCAAAATCTTAAGCATCTCTCTTGCTATCTTCAACTTAGAGATGATTGGAACAATATGATCCTTCACGGAATCAACTAACATCTTCTTCGCCTATAGTAATGTTTCAATGACGAGCGAACAGGGCGTGGGCGTGGGCGCGAATGCGAGAGAACTGGCGAGCGGGAAATTCAAATCCCCTGTGCGTACTAATGGCCGCGGGCTCCCTGCCTCTGATTTGGGGGTGTCTGCGGAGATCCCTGCTGCAGGAAGGAATCTCAGGGGCGATGGATTTGCTGCTGGCATCGTGGCTGGGCCTGGTGATGGCGTCGGGGCTAGTGTTGGTGCTGGCGTTGGGGCTAGTGCTGGTGCTGGCGTCGGGGCTGGATCTGGTAAGAGTGTCAAGGGTGTTGGCTCGTCTATGCATGCACCTAGATCATACATCAATATTAGGTAGAGTTTTCGTGGTTTCATCCCTGTGATAAACTCCATCACAGTGAAGCTTAAGGACGAGTTAGCAGGAGAAATAAGTGATAGTGTTGCAGAGCTTTCTGCTCAAGGGGTGATCTGTCGGTTTAGGGGCTTTTGGCCAAGCCTTCCTCAGCTGCACTCTTGGATCACCAAAGAATGGGAGCCCCTCATCACTGGTAAAGTTCAAATTTTCCCAAAGGCCAAAGGTTTTTTTGTTGCTAAGTTTGATAATACCTTAGATAGAGACACAATCTTGTGTGATAATTTCTTCCGCTGGGAGGACAAATACCTTCTGATGATTAAACCTTGGCACCCCAATTTTAACCCAACTTCTGAAACCTTCAATAGAATCCCAATTTGGGTCCGTTTGCCTAATCTCCCTCTTCACCTTTGGAATGACTCTCTCTTGGAGGAGGTTGGGGATGCCCTAGGTGATTTCTTACTTGTGGACAATGAATCTTCTTATCTTTATCACTCTACCTTTGCCCGGATACTTGTTGAAATTGATGTCTCAAAATGACTGCCCGCTGAGGTTCTCTTAAAATCTTCTAGGAGGTCTTGGACCTAATCGTTGGATTATGAGGGGGGTCCCTTTCCGCTGCAGAAGATGCTTCAAAATTGGACATGCTGCTGCCCAATGTGGATTCAAGAAAAAGACAAAGACAACTACTTGGTGGAATGGCGCTTCTCAACAACATTACACGGTTGAGAAGAAATATGATCAACTAAGGAGCTTCTCTGAGGTGGTGGTTTTTGACTCACATGTTGCTGGGACTTCTGATTCACAGGCTACTGGAGTTTTGACTGCTGGGGTTTCTCCATCCTCCGCTAGGGGAGCTACCATGATAAATCGTTTTGAGCAAATGATTAGACCGGTTTATGTTTCTGGTGATGGTGCTTCGGTTCCCATCTCTGGCAGCTCTTTGGTCATTTCCACACCTGTTCAAGAGAACTATGATGTTACCTCTAGGGCTGCGGATTTTCATCCTCAGGAAAATGATGGGTTGGCTTGGCAGGCTAAGGGAGCACAAGTTGAAGAAGGCTGGATTACTGTTACTGGAAAAAAATCTAAACCCTCTGGGCCTTCTTTCGATATGACTCTTCGCTCCAACAAGCGAAACTCTAATTGTAAAACCTAATGGTGTTTGTTTGGGAGCTGGTTTTTTGTTGACTGCAGGCTGTCTTTTCTGCAGTCTGGTCTTTTTGGCTGTTTTCAGCAGTTTGACTTTTTGGCTGTAAAGGGTTCCAGGTCCCTTCAAAATCTGTCTTCCCCAATATCAAAAACATCTTCTTCGCCTTAGTATCTTTCTTCTTCCATTGAATCTTCTCTTCCTCATCAGTAGGCTTGAGGACTTTGCTCTCCACGAACTCAGCCAATCCATTTTCCTCCAAGGTGAGCATAATTCTGAATCTCCAAGATGTGAAATTTGTTGCTCCCTCAAGTCTATCCTCAATCTTGAGTCTGTTCACCATCTTGATGAAGAGATAGATGTGATCAAAGATGAGAAAGAGTAATAAGACTAAATCTAATCTAGACTGAGTATGGTTTCTAGTGCTTGGATGCTTTGATCTCATTCCATGTGGATGTGCCACGTTTGCTGATTAGTCATGAATGCATAAGTGGGTTTGAGGATGGAGGTTCTACATGGGAGGTGACGAAGCAAGGTAATTTCAACATCTATGACATCAAGGTGGTGATGAGACAAGTCTTGGTAGCTGTTGGTAACTTCATTACAGCAGCAACGAGTGAAGATTTCAGACCTACTACTCAGGGGAAATGGGAAAAAGGTGAACTAGACTTTGGTGGGTGCACTCTTGACAATCCATCCCTTGGGTGGAATGATGCTTGGGATCATATTGATCAGTTTTGGGAGCTGAATTTGAAGCCACTCTATGTTTCATACTCCCTTAATGTGGAAGCTTTCATGGTTAAGCTTCAAGGATTTACTAGATGGGGCATCAGTTTCGTGAGAAGGCACTTGGTTCTCACTAGCACTTGGGAATGTGTAGAGATTTCTTTGCAGGGTGTTGAAAATCACCTTCAGTTGGGTATCCATGCTTGGGATTCTCAACTTGGGTTGTCAGAGTTTATTACTTATGGAAAAGATTCTTGGAGGGATAAGGGACAAATTTCCAGACTTGTTGATGTTGTTCCCTTCATTTCCAGCTACTTGATGGTTCCGTTTGTTCTTCGACAAATGGATTGGAGAGAAATTTTGAATATGGGCTGGAAAGATCAACGATCGGTAGTTCTTGGAAGTGACTTTCAGCTCAAACAAGGGCTGATTTTGAGACACGAGCTTGCTAGTTTGAGGCAGACCAGCCACCTTACATGTTGCGTTTCTCGCATTCAGGAGAGTTGGTTCATCACTCCTGATCAAAGAGGTGGTAGTTCTCTCATGGAGATGAATCTAGTGTGTTTTCCAACCACCTTGGAGGTGTCACTTTGCAGCTCGATGGTCATCTCACATGCTCACGCTTGGGATTTGGAGTGGTGTTGTTGTTTTCCTTTGGGTAGGACTCGAGAATCAGATTGCACTACGCTGATCCTAGTCTTGATCAGCAGCAATTATTTGTTCCTTCACACTTTTCCAACCCTCCAAACTCATCTTATGATGGTTGGTGATGTAAACTTTGACAGTTTACTCTCAGTAGTGATTCATGACAGCAGTCGCTCACATGCTTTGGTTCACCATTCTGAGACTCATGAGGCTGGAACTATGATTGTTTTCTGTAGTCTTCATGGTTGTGTCAGTATAATTCAGATGAGGCATGGTAGCTTTATGCGGAGACATAAGCATGAGTTCGTTGAGCTCTTGCAAAGGATTGCTTTCCTCCTTGCAAGAAGAGTTGTAGAGGTCACACTTGCAGCCACGGTCCCGTTTGTTACCATGTGGAGGTATGCGAAGGAGTTCGATTATGATTTGAGTAGACTATCTCTCCTATTGCTTAGAATGGTGATTGACAGTAGTATGGTTGATACTGTTAATTTGGGGGATCGTGGACATGACATGTTGCAGGATTTTGATTTCCCTCCTTTAAGATCTTTCAGTTTGAGTACCATAGATGGTAACACTTTGGAGTTACAAGGGGAGTCATTGCAGCATTGGCATAATATTTTCATTGATGTGATCAGAGTGGTGCAGCATCGGCATGGTGGGTTTTTCCTGAGACGCATTTGGGAACCAGGGATCATACTTGTTGCGTATGGATTAGTTTTCAAATTTCTGGAGTTGTGGTGGTATTGCTTGAGGACAAGCAATTTTGGGAAGGGCGGATTGTAATGTCCCCTTCTCAAACCTGATCTTTCCAGTGACCGTTGGCCTTTTCTTTGGGAACCCAAAGGCTAGTTGGAAGATAAATTAGGGTTTCCTATTTTTGAGGAGGTCATTGCTCAGAGATGATGGATTCAATGGCAGATTCTTTCTGGGTTTTCAGAGAGCTTCGCAGGGGTATGTTCATCTCGGCATTCAGAGCATTTTCCAGGAATTTACTATTTTTAGTAAATTCTATTTTTGGCAGCTAACAGGTTTGTCTCAGGCAGTTGACTTTCCCTTTCAGTTGACTCAAGTGGCGTATTCAGTTTCGGGCTTCAGAATGCAGTTTTGGAGAAATGAGATTATTTCACTTAAAAATAACATTATATTTTAAATGTTATTTTATGACCTTGGCCTAGTCGAATAACTTAATGTTATTTTAAAAGGTGGACTTGAAGGGTGGCGCCATCATTGAGGGAATATTAAATTTATGTTGAAATTTATCAAAGTCCAATCTAGGCTTTAAGGAGGGCGCATTTATTTAAGTGAAATATTTAATGAAATCAAAATTAATGATGCTTGGAAAAGGACGCCATTTTGTGGGATTAGGGTTTTGACTTTGGAAAAGGTGTTAGGGTTTCAAGGAAGGTCAACAGAAGCTTATAAAAGACAGCCTTGGGGTCTCATTTGAGGATCTTTGGTCTATGCTAATGTTATGCTGCCGAATTGGTTGCGGAATTGCTTCGAGGAATGAATGCCTCCTAGTCTGGGCTCGACTTCGTGCTTGAGAGATAGCACCTAGTGGAGAGGTTCGATTATTTGAGCGATTTTATAGTAAGTTTTGCATTGTTGTAGAGTTATTGCTTGAAGTTCAGATTTTTGCATTTCATAACTTTTCTGGAGTTGCTGTTTTGATACAGCAGATCCATGTTTTTACTCATATCTCAAAAAATACAGAAATGCTAGTTCTGGGTATTGCATCAATCTTTAAGTTTGTAAGGAGCGTTCATTTTCTCCAATTTATAGATTTTAATGTTGTGTATTGAAATTTTAATGCCAAGTCGAATTCTTCAGCTGGGCCGTACCATTCAATGGCATTGGGATTCGTGCATAATTCATGTGTGGGTTTTAGATCTGTTTTCAGGGTCTCATCTTAGGCGTCTACTTGGTTAAGGCTTAGTGCATTTAATCTCTAGTCAATCGGAGGTCATACGTGGAAGATATGAGCATTTAAGTCATTCATTAGACTGCTGTTTATGCATTTAATGAGCAGATTTGTAACAGAAAACATAAATCAGTATTTGATCCTTGAAAGCATTGTGGTTTTGATATCACTATCCAAGATACGAGTGGTTCTCAATGATGTAATACTGATCCTGTAATTTCATGAAAGTCATTAGTGACGATACTTCTTGTTTGTAGCCCGTGATGAAATCTTGTGATCTTCTTGTTAAAATCGTTATGGTATTCTCAAATTCGTTTAAGTTATTGTAGTTCCATTTCAACCCTATGGTAGCTACTTTCCGGCCGGGGTTATACCGTAATCGGGTGTCAGTATTTCCAATTTCAACATTTATTTTCAGAAGCAATTAGTGCAGCCAATCGCCATCGCGTTTAAGCCCCTCATAAGATCACCAGTTAGATTGCTTTATACTTGGCGTTGAGTTCGCTACGGCTGTTTGAAGTGAGATCCTCGACCAATGCTGCGCCATCGCCGAGCCATTTTGGTTAAGAGTTGTTTTTCTTTACTTGCGATTTTGGTTTATTCTCTAACCTTAACGGGTGCTCTGCTTTGTAATTTGTAAATTGAAAAAAACGAAAAAAATTGGCTCGGAATATTTCAGTGGTATCAGAGCCAAGATCCTGCCATCCTGTGCCCAACAAGGTTTAGTTGTCAGTCGTATGATAGAGAAATCAGTTTCTACACCAGAGGTCAGAACGGAGTTCAACTCAGTTTAGAAGTGGCAGATAAACATGGCTAACAGAGAAGAGATAAAGTTGGAACAAACACTTTTTGAGACCGGGAATAGACTTGACGAAGAATGTAAGTCAAGGGAAGATGAAAGGAATAATCTTCAAATATTGGAACAATGTTTGAGACAGGTGAAGTAGTCACCTTCTAAAATGATGCAGTTGGCATTATCACCGGCATTTCACCTTTTAGTTCAGCCCTATTGGCTGGGACACCCAAATGAAGAAATCAAGCTGCTGATTACTTCTTGCTTCATGGAGTTAATGAGAATAGTGGTTCCCATGACACCCTATGATGATGAAACCATGAAAATCATTCTGAATATGATTGTAGAAAGTTTCCAAGATCTTGATGAAACTGGAAGCAATCTATTTGCTAGAAAGGTTGCTATCTTAAAAACATTTTCAGATCTCTGGGTAAGTAACTTGCTGTTTGCCTTGGAAATGCATGATCAGATTTATCACTTGTTCCATTACCTCTTCATATCCACTTGGAGTGAGCAAGAAGAGGATGTTATTGCAGCTGTGAAGAAAATCCTTATTCTCACCATTAATGAGTTAGATGAAATTCCACCAAATGTCCAATCTCTCCTCTTGGACACATATGAGTGTAAAAAAAAGGATTCTCCTATTACTGCTATGCTGATCAAGGAATTATTTAATCAATGTGAAGAGAAATTGAAGCCACTTTTGGAGAAGTCTGAACAAGATGCAAGAATATTTAGTGATCCTGATGATATAGATAATTCCAAAGAGTCTATACAAGGTCATATTGAAGATTTGGTAAAAAATGATTCTCTTCATGTTGCTGGCTCAACTTTTGAAGAAGTTCCACATGAAGAAATCAGTGACATACTTCCTCATGGTGAAGATAATGACGGTGAAGTTTTCAAAACAGCAAGCAATGAAGATTTTTCACTTCATTATGATGGTGACTTTGGGCTTGAGCAGAAAACTCGGTCTTTGGAGAGAAATGTTTTTGACGATATCAGTTTGAGGGATTTGGGACTTGACTTATTCAAAGAGTCATCACTACAAAGGGAGCATGATAAGTTTTTTCCTGTTGATCATCTTAATCAACCCACTAGCATTTGGGATCCAGGTGTGTTGGCACCAACGTATGAAAGAGAACCTTTGTGGGACGAATTTCCCTTTGATCCTGACGAAGACCAAAGTTTCGTTTGCATCGCAAGCTATAAGGAGGGCACAAAAGGAAAAATTGTCTTTGATGAAGAAGCTTGCTCTGAAGAGTTCCATGGTGACCCTTTCGAGTTGGTTGCAGCCACCAAGGAGGATGTTGTTTCTTCTAAAACTTTCAGAACAACATTCGATGATTCTTCGTTCAAGTTAGGGGCTGCCATAGCCTTTGAACAAGAAGACCAAGTGGCTCTTGATGATGTAGAGTTTGAAGGTGTTACTAAACACAAATATGATTTTCCAATGCTTGAAGCTGATTGCAAACTTGGGGTCAAAGAATCTGTGAAGTATGATGTTTTTTTTGACAATGAGCACTCTCCACTAGTCAATGGTGAAGTTCATGAATGTTGGAGCAGCAATGAAGGCAGCAAAGACAAGGGACAAGGTGCTGATTTTCAGTTGCAGCCTATCAGCAGTTCATCATCTTTGAATTCTCATGATTGGGACAAACAATTCAAGGTGTCCATTGACAAGGAAGTGCAAGCTTTATCCTTGTTTGATCACACACATAGCTTGGTTGAGGAATTGTACTGGAAGGCTCAGCTTGAAGAGAGACAAAGAGGAGTGAAAGATGAAGTTGCTCTTCCCAATCTGCAACTTATTAGAAACTCTTTGGTAACCTTGAAGTCCGAGTACATGCACTTGGTTGAAGATCGTGATTATGCCATTGAAGTTGCAAAGAAGGCCATTTGTGCTTCTCAAGATAGAGTGAGAAAGATTGATGAACTTTCTCTGGAGCTTGGATCAACAAGAGCTACGCTAGAAGAAACTCAAATGGCATTAATGGAAATAGAAAATCAGTTTGCTGATTTCAAAATTTTCACAAAGCAAGAGAATGCACATAAAGCCGAAGAAATCAAGCAAGTTTTTTGTGAGCTTGATAGTCTTCGAGAAGAGTTTGACCTTGAAGGTTTCACGAGAAGGACTGAAGTTACAAGTGCAGATTTAGATCAGCAAGATGGATGGAATAACTTTTCAAATTTTGACAATTCTCTCTTTGAAGAAGGTGATGAAGGAGATTATGGCAATCCTCTCTATGTGATGGAAGATGAAACAAAGAATGAGACTGAGTATGGTTTCCAGTGCTTGGATGCTTTGATCTCATTCCATGTGGATGTGCCACGTTTGCTGATTAGTCATGAATGCATAAGTGGGTTTGAGGATGGAGGTTCTACATGGGAGGTGACGAAGCAAGGTAATTTCAACATCTATGACATCAAGGTGTTGATGAGACAAGTCTTGGTGGCTGTTGGTAACTTCATTACAGCAGCAACGAGTGAAGATTTCAGACCTACTACTCAGGGGAAATGGGAAAAAGGTGAACTAGACTTTGGTGGGTGCACTCTTGACAATCCATCCCTTGGGTGGAATGATGTTTGGAATCATATTGATCAGTTTTGGGAGCTGAATTTGAAGCCACTCTATGTTTCATACTCCCTTAATGTGGAAGCTTTCATGGTTAAGCTTCAAGGATTTACTAGATGGGGCATCAGTTTCGTGAGAAGGCACTTGGTTCTCACTAGCACTTGGGAATGTGTAGAGATTTCTTTGCAGGGTGTTGAAAATCACCTTCAGTTGGGTATCCATGCTTGGGATTCTCAACTTGGGTTGTCAGAGTTTATTACTTATGGAAAAGATTCTTGGAGGGATAAGGGACAAATTTCCAGACTTGTTGATGTTGTTCCCTTCATTTCCAGCTACTTGATGGTTCCGTTTGTTCTTCGACAAATGGATTGGAGAGAAATTTTGAATATGGGCTGGAAAGATCAACGATCGGTAGTTCTTGGAAGTGACTTTCAGCTCAGACAAGGGCTGATTTTGAGACACGAGCTTGCTGGTTTGAGGCAGACCAGCCACCTTACATGTTGCGTTTCTCGCATTCAGGAGAGTTGGTTCATCACTCCTGATCAAAGAGGTGGTAGTTCTCTCATGGAGATGAATCTAGTGTGTTTTCCAACCACCTTGGAGGTGTCACTTTGCAGCTCGATGGTCATCTCACATGCTCACGCTTGGGATTTGGAGTGGTGTTGTTGTTTTCCCTTGGGTAGGACTCGAGAATCAGATTGCACTGCGCTGATCCTAGTCTTGATCAGCAGTAATTATTTGTTCCTTCACACTTTTCCTACCCTCCAAATTCATCTTATGATGGTTGATGATGTAAACTTTGACAATTTACTCTCAGTATTGATTCATGACAGCAGTAGCTCACATGCTTTGGTTCACCATTCGGAGACTCATGGGGTTGGAACTATGATTGTTTTCTGTAGTCTTCATGGTTGTGCAAGTATAATTCAGATGAGGCATGGTAGCTTTATGCGGAGACATGAGTTTGAGTTTGTGGAGCTCTTGCAAAGGAATGCTTCCCTCCTTGCAAGAAGATGTGTAGAGGTCACACTTGCAGGCATGGTCCCGTTTGTTACCATGTGGAGGTATGGGAAGGAGTTCGATTTTGATTTGAATAGTCTATCTCTCCTATTGCTCAGAATGGTGATTGACAGTAGTATGGTTGATACTGTTAACTCGGGGGATCGTGGACATGAGATGTTGCATGATTTTGATTTCCTTCCTTTAAGATCTTTCAGTTTGAGAATCATAGATGGTAACACTTTGGAGTTACAAGGGGAGTCAGTGCAGCATTGGCATGATATTTTCATTGATGTGATCAGAGTGGTGCAGCATCGGCATGGTGGGTTTTTCCTGAGACGCATTTGGGAACCAGGGATCATACTTGTTGCGTATGGATTAGTCTTCAAATTACTGGAGTTGTGGCGGTATTGCTTGAGGACAAGCAATTTTGGGAAGGGCGGATTGTAATGTCCCCTTCTCAAACCTGATCTTTCCAGTAACCATTGGCCTTTTCTTTGGGAACCCGAAGGCTAGTCGGAAGATAAATTAGGGTTTCCTATTTTTGAGGAGGTCATTGCTCAGAGATGATGGATTCAATGGCGGATTCTTTCTGGGTTTTCAGAGAGCTTCGCAGGGGTATGTTCATCTCGGCATTCAGAGCATTTTCCAGGAATTTACTATTTTTAGTAAATTCTATTTTTGGCAGCTAACAGGTTTGTCTCAGGCAGTTGACTTTCCCTTTCAGTTGACTCAAGTGGCGTATTCAGTTTCGGACTTCAGAATGCAGTTTTGGAGAAATGAGATTATTTCACTTAAAAATAACATTATATTTTAAATGTTATTTTATGACCTTGGCCTAGTCGAATAACTTAATGTTATTTTAAAAGGTGGACTTGAAGGGTGGCGCCATCATTGAGGGAATATTAAATTTATGTTGAAATTTATCAAAGTCCAATCTAGGCTTTAAGGAGGGCGCATTTATTTAAGTGAAATATTTAATGAAATCAAAATTAATGATGCTTGGAAAAGGACGCCATTTTGTGGGATTAGGGTTTTGACTTTGGAAAAGGTGTTAGGGTTTCAAGGAAGGTCAACAGAAGCTTATAAAAGACAGCCTTGGGGTCTCATTTGGGGATCTTTGGTCTATGCTAATGTTATGCTGCCGAATTGGTTGCGGAATTGCTTCGAGGAATGAATGCCTCCTAGTCTGGGCTCGACTTCGTGCTTGAGAGACAGCACCTAGTGGAGAGGTTCGATTATTTGAGCGATTTTATAGTAAGTTTTGCATTGTTGTAGAGTTATTGCTTGAAGTTCAGATTTTTGCATTTCATAACTTTTCTGGAGTTGCTGTTTTGATACAGCAGATCCATGTTTTTACTCATATCTCAAAAAATACAAAAATGCTAGTTCTGGGTATTGCATCAATCTTTAAGTTTGTAAGGAGCGTTCATTTTCTCCAATTTATAGGTCTTAATGTTGTGAATTGAATTTTTAATGCCAAGTCGAATTCTTCAGCTGGGCCGTACCATTTAATGACATTGGGATTCGTGCATAATTCATGTGTGGGTTTTAGATCTGTTTTCAGTGTCTCATCTTAGGCGTCTACTTGGTTAAGGCTTAGTGCATTTAATCTCTAGTCAATCGGAGGTCATACGTGGAAGATATGAGCATTTAAGTCATTCATTAGACTGCTGTTTATGCATTTAATGAGCAGATTTGTAACAGAAAACAGAAATCAGTATTTGATCCTTGAAAGCATTGTGGTTTTGATATCACTATCCAAGATAAGAGTGGTTCTCAATGATGTAATGTTGATCCTGTAATTTCATGAGATATTGTCAGGTGAATGCTTCTTGTTTGTAAAACTGACAGTAGTACTGGCAGTCTTTCTTCCTTGTTCAAATCTGATTGTAATTCTCAAATTCATTTAAGTTATTGTAATAGTTACAGCTCCGCCCTATGGTAGCTACTTTCCTAGCTTGGGTTAGCAAGCACATTCTGGGTGTCGAGTATTTCTAGTTTCAGCATTTATTTCAAGCAATTAATTCTGTAATCACTCCGTCATATGGTCGCCCCTCACTCCGTCTCGGATTGGGTAGCACATACTTGACGTTGAGTTCCTTTCTGTATTTAGAGTAGAGATCCTCTGACCAATGCTCGCCATCATCGGCGCCATTCTGGTTAGAGTTGTTTTCTTGCACGTTTTGGTTTATTCTCTAACCCTAACGGGTGCTATGCTTTGTAATTTGTAAATCGAAAAACGAAAAAAATTGGCTCGGAATATTTCAGCAAGACAAAGAATCAAAGCATTATTGTATTTTACAATTATGTACGTGTAGGCAATAGGCATGCATGAATTCAATTGAACTAAAGAATACAGTAGGGCTTTTGCTTCATTATGGGGAGAGAATGTTAAAAAACAATCCCTCCGATAGAAAAACAGTTCTGTAATGAGTTAATGGGGGAAGAATGTTGGACAACAATCCCTCCAATTGAAAAACAGTTCTGTAATGAGTTAATGAAGGTTGCTTCAGTGACAAGTCCAACAAATAATCTTTCGAACAAGGGGTACAAAAACATCTAAATAGAGCTAATTTGAGAAATTTCAAATTAGCTTAATATGCATGTTAAAACATGTCAATTTGTAACTTCTAAATTGAAAAACAGTTCTGTAATGAGTTAATGAAGGTTGCTTCAGTGACAAGTCCAACAAATAATCTTTCGAATGAGGGGTACAAAAACATCTAAATAGAGCTAATTTGAGAAATTTCAAATTAGCTTAATATGCATGTTAAAACATGTCAATTTGTAACTTCTAAATTAATTGGCGTATGATTCAATCCAGTCACCAAGGCAATGAATAAATCAATGTAGCTTTCAACCAAATATCAAGGCCAACAACAATAGGCTCTTAAAAAGGATTCACAGAGATGTAATGTACTATGTATTTTACTTTTGTGAATTGTGCTTAAATGTCTATCCATAGGAATAGTGAGACAATGAGTAATAACTTGAGAAGTGTGTGTAATTAAACTTTTCTCATTTTTATTCTAATAGCATGGAGTATCTACTAGTGGGCAAAACATTATAGCGTATAAAGCATTTAACTAGAAAAGGATCATAAATGGATTCAACCACAGCTCTTACTGCCCTCTTCAAGATCATCTCTATCAATAATACTAGCATAAGTGGTCAAGATTTTCTATTTGGAATCGTTGTGAGAGTTATTTAGAAACAGCAGAGCACAAGGCCCATTTTCGGCTTCAACCCTGCTGCCTGCTGTAGCCACAGCCAACCCATGTCAAACAAGGCAATGTCAAAGAATAGATTGAAATATGATACAATGCATCATTTCCCTTTTTAATGTTAATCATAAAATGAATTTAATATGAACTTCACATCTAGCATATGTCTCACAAGCATATCATTGAAAATAACTACTGCTCAAACTTAACCCATGGCACATATTTTTCATGTGTTTTAAGACATGAAAGCATTAGAGAATTATGGGCAGACCAAAAATACAACATGAAAATTGCACTTCCAAAGAAAGAACATGTCAACCACAAGGTTCTTCTATACGTAAACTTCTGTGAATTTGAATCACAAAGCTCTCGTCAATCTGCTAAAGACAACATTTAACAAGATTGTTCCAAACAGATTGCTTCAAACATGCTCGCATGTTAAAGAAAAAACAAAACATTACAGACAAGTGTTTCCTCAAACTGAATAAAAGGCATGGAACATTTAAGAAGTGTAGGATTTGCATGTTATCTATTAACAGTTTATCATGTATACACTATATTTTCTAGAGTTCTATAGATGTAAGATTTTAATTACTCTGTTATCTCTAGTCAACATTTATCATGCATGTGTCATGAAGGGCATAGTGCAATGGTTAAGGCGTGTCATTGTTTCAACACCCGCTGATGGGCCAATGCACTTGCAGGGTTGGTGCCCCTGCTGGACAGTTATGCTCACAAGTTTGAATCTTGTCTCTCTCAGGGATGGACCCCCTATGTGTGATCCCATCATTGCTGGGGTCAGATAATGCTCAGACTGAGGCCAGGGGTCTATTGACACCCTCAATGTAATGATTTAAAAAAAACATTTATCATGCATACACTATATTTTCTGGAGTCCTATATATTTAGAATTTGAATGCAATTTAATCATTTAAAAACTTATGAAATCACTGAAGACTCATTTATAAAATATCTAAATCTCCACAAAAATTAGCCCCCAAAGAATGTCATCGATAAGTGAAATTTCTGATTCAGTTGCTTTCCATTTTAATGCTCGTGGATATTCAAATGAGTTCAAAGAGAGTAAAAATCAACTACATACTTAAATTCATTGGTTCAGGGAAGTTGCAATTCATCATCCAAACTTATTATTCATATATTTGTGTTATTAAGATTGGCAACTATAAATCTCCAAAATAATGCAACATCTTAGTCTTAGAAGCAAATATTCCAAGTAACTTGCTTTCAAATACAATGTACTTCAAATCTTCGTTAAATTTCAAATCAGTTCAAAGAGTAAGAAAATAGATAGCATTGCATTCATTGGTTCTTAGAACATGTAACCAATACTTGACTTATACGTCGACATTGTATCATAAATATTGACAACCATGCATATTAATGAAATATAATAATTTTCTTAGGCATATGCCATATCAATATCTAAGTACACAAATAGAAACATGTGAATCTACGGATACTTATTTCAAATGTTTACATATTACCATGTGAAAACTCATACCTTAATCAACTAGATAATTTTTGATGTACAATTGATCCACCAAACTCACCCATCTATCCTTCAAAGATTTTGTTCAATATCTTTCCACATCTGCTCAATTCCATCCATATGACCCATGCCCACCACAGCAACTACCTTCCCTTTACATTTCCTGAGATTCTCAAACATCATTTGGTCCCTATGAGTTATAAACACCCTCACCTACAAATGCCCAAAAGCATGCAATGAGAAATCAATAAACAATTCAAATTTCCAGATTGCCAACTGTCAAAAGTACAAAACAATACCTTCACTAAGTTGAGCAAACTCTATACTCAATTTTGTTTCCTTTGTAGCACAGTGGACATTCATAATAAGGCCAAATAGATCTTACAAGAGTAAAGAAGAAACCAGTGATGAATTTTCTTCACTGATGTAAAAGAAACCAATGGGATAAAGACCAACATCAAATCACTACAGTTTCCTAAGAGATGAATATAGATCAATGCTGAAAAAATTGCTGTTCGGAGTCCCATAGCAACAAAAATCAATTAGGGAAAAAATCGGCAAACAAAAAGAATAAGATTTTTGGAAAAATTGGGAAGAAATTGTGAAAAAAAATCGGATTTATAAAAAACGTAAACAGTTGTAGAAAAAGAGACAAAAACTAACTGAAAAAAAAAATTACAGGCATTTCCATAGCATAGAGATATAGAGAGAAACTAAAATAGAGAGTTTAACCCATGAATTGTATAAAATAGGATATTTTTTTGTTTATATTCATATCGCTGATTACATTGCATTGCACAAAGCATACTTCATAGTGCATAAATAATAAATAGATGGTTACAGTTGATAAAATTTAAATTACAATATAGTTTGTACAAAGTCAACATATAAACTAAGTACAATGTTTCAAAAAATCAAACGTAGCCAACAACTCATGCTACTAAAAGTAGAGCTATGCTGGAGGGCTGCAGGTCCTGATGATGAAGCTCTTGGTTTAGATCCTCTCCTAAGTTGTTCAACCTCGTGACTATCCAAGTTGGCCTCTAGGATCTCAAAATCCTCATGCTGAAGAAAGTCATTAAAAAGGCAAATTTTCTTTGTTGAGTAGAAATCATAAATTACAAAACGGGCATCAACGTTCGTATTTGTGATTTAATAGTACTTGCAATTTCTACAACAATGTCAAAGAGAACTATATGAAGAGTGAAAGGGAAATTATATGACAAAGGAAGCAATTGCAAAGTTCAACCTAATAGGTTTTGAATCAAATACCTCAAGATAGAGTAATAGAAAATGTATTTGAAACAAAATCTTAAATCTGAAAAGACCATAAATGATATTGAAATGTTCTCATTGATAACTCATTTAGCACATCTGTAAAAGAGTAAAGGGAGTTAAATATTTTTCCATTAGATAATAAAAAGCTCATGGTACAAAAGAAATGTAATGTCCCATTTTTACTACATGGAGAAAAATATAATATTATTTTAATTACTTAATATTTTCCCCTAAATGTTAATTCAAAAGGAAATATTATAATTAAGTGACTTATTAAATGCAAATTCAAAATTAAGTCACAACTGAAAATTAAAAGAGGAATTTTTTTTGAAGAGTTAGGCAAGGGAAAGCCAAGGGTCAAGGCCAAAGTTATAAAAGAATATTTTGGAGCAATTTGAAGGAGGTTGGATTTGGTTTTGTGAAACAAGCATTTGGTTGGAGTTCATCCAAAACTTTGTGAGGACGAAATCCTTCTCACAGAGAATATCATTTTCGGTGTTGGAAGATACACCCTGGATGGTGGCTGACAATCTCACTTCAGGGACTGTGTTGGGATTAATTGAGTAATTTGATGTAGTTCTATTTTAAAGATAATTTTAGAGTTATTAACGGTTAAATAGTTCAAACAGTTTAGTGCTGGATGTTTTGTAGATGAAATGTATTGGAATTTGAATATCAAATGAGGAATGAATTTTATGAAGATTCCAGTATTTTAGTTTGATATCTGGTGTTGAATTTTCAAGTTGTTTTCTGGTTTTGAGGATTTTTGGTTACTTTTGATTGTTGTACAAAATCAAAAACATTGTGGAGTATCACAAAAGGCACTACATTAATTTTTGGGAGTATTTGAAGACCATTCCAAGATATTTTTGCATCTGTAGAAGTCGACAGCTATAGTTCTTTATGACGTAGAATATTCAAATGAGGGAATTAATAATATCCGAGTGAGAATTTGCATATTAAATGCACTACACAAGAGCCCGATGTGGAAAAGATTGAAATAGGGGATTCCTTTACAGAAGGACGATTCATATCCCTATGACGACTCAGTTTCTCCTTCCTGGCACTGATATAAGGGAAAACATGGGAGTAATGAATTTGACGGGAGCTGCTTGAATAAAGCATTAGTTGCTAAGTATATTTGAAAATCGTAACTTTATAGGGAAAAAGTTAAAATTAATTATATATTCCTATATCTTCCATGTGTGCATGAAGGATGTGAATGGATGTATTGGCCCCATCTTCAAAAGAATTATCACCGTAGTATTGAAAGAAGAGCTGCTGAGACTTTAATAATCGGCGTAAATCCTCTTGGAAGTGTCGTGGGAATAATCGTCTTAAAATGGAAGAGTCAGTTTGTCTTCTTATGGCGAGAATGGGGAGTATCGGGAATTATTGAGGAGACTTGGAGAGTATCGTGCAATATTTATCAAGGAAGAAGTTGTTTCTTATAATTGGAGCTGCCGTTTAAATTTGAGAGGTATCGGGTTCCTTATAGCCTCTATTAAAAAAGACTCAGACGGGATTCCTCATTTTGTCTACCAATCTTTCATCAGTTCAAGCCTGTAAGGAGGTGCCATATGTGGTTATGAAGGAACTGGGATTATTATGCTTCTATAACCTTAGTCGTCATCCTAACTGAGGAAATCATAGCTATGAGCTTGGGTGAATATTAAAGGATGATGAGTGTTGCATAAGAGATCAATTTGTAGTGGAACTGAATGCTGCTTGTGCCGCTCTCTCAAGTATACCTTTAAGGATGTCGTAGTAAGTCTTTTGGACAACTATATATTTATCTGTTGACGTGGAGGGAGTCTTGGAGAATTTACAGACATACAAGTCTCAATTGAGAAGACGTTATATCAAAGCTTTGTCATCTTTTTGAGCCACCGTGTCTTTTTAAGGGAGTCATGTCTCATATCAAAGGGGACAACTATTTTATGTAACCCTTTATGTGTTGCCAGCAGGAGTAGTTAAATTGAGGAGCTGCTCAACATACTGTCATGGAAGTCTATTCATAACGTTCAGAAAAGAGAAGGAAGCTAGCTTTCAGGTCACAGTGGAACAAGGAGAGGAATTTGCTTGCCCTAACTATGCTAGTGTTAATGTGTCTCATTATTTGAATAACATTTAATATTAGAGAAGTTGTGTTGTATGTTGCAAGCTTGAAGCCTCCAAAGGAATTCTTTGTTATTATATAATAGATCGGCAAAGCTTCATTATATAACTGTGTATGCAATTTCAGGATTTAATAGTCAAATTGCTGAGTTCATTATTGCTTGTAAACATTCTCATCACATTGAGGAATCTCTGTTGTTTCTGTATTGTTCCAATCTATTGTTACATACCTGTAGCTATATTTGGAATCTGAATGAGAGTGATATGCATTGTGAAAATCATGTAATAAATGAACAAGACTGCCAAGTGTTTTTGAAAGAATACCTCAATCAAAGCATTGGTGAATTAAAAAAATTGATACAATACTTGTTGAGCTAAGTACAGAACAGTGTAGCTTCTTACAAGAAAAGAGCAACTATTTGAGCCACAATTTTAGCTATTATTATTCAAGAAAAAATTTCTTGATTTTGCGTATAAGTGGATGATGGAGAATAAAGATTGATGAACTTTAAGTTGAGAATTTGAAAGATTATAAGTACAAGTTTCAATGGAAAATCAATGCATGAGGAATATTCCCTTTCAATGGGACAGTTGTTGCTGAAATCTATCTGGATTGTTAAAGAGAAAATATATGAGGCTTACTTCTGGAGGTATTAAGATAAGCCCACAAGACAAGGGCATGACTTCTCTCAAGGCGCGTATTAGTTTGCCTAATACCTATTTAACATGCATGGAATGCTACACTATATATGTCTAAAGCATTCATGTATTGCTATTGTACTCCTTGCAAACCTTCTAAACCTCCATGTATATGACAATCCTAAATAGAATGGAGTTCCCAAACAAGTGTGGAGCATGCATTTAAGTAGTGAGTTTCACCAATTAACAAAGCATTAAACTTGGATAATATATAGGAAATATAAATATAACCACAATATTCCTTCATATTGATATAAATTACTGCTACAATTAATTTTTATTAGCACTGCAAGCTGACTTTTATCTTTTTGATAGGAACCCTTCTGCTTTCGGTTCCACAATGTCTATATAATTTTATGTATATACTTATGCTTCCCACTTGATTATACAATTGTCACTACCCTACTTGCTTGTCATTAAAACTTGATGGCTAGTTTTAAATTAAAGCTCCAAATTATTACACTTTGTTAGCATTTGAAAAGGAAAAATTTTCCAACCTAACCTTGATAATCTAAACAACCACCTCAATATTATTGTTGACAATTGAAATGTTAAAATTCTTTTGGATAGTTAGAATCACAAGAATTCAAAGAAAACAAACCTCTTTAGGTTGATATCAAGCCAATAGGGTTTCATTTCAATTTAGTCTTGCTTTTTATCTTTACTTTTGGCAATTACTCTTATAAGGTTCATATATGTTAAAAAAATAAGATAGAAGCCTTACTTAGCATTTATGATATTGTCTACTAATTCTCACTAAATTGTGTCTTTAAATTTATATACATGGACACCATCACTACAAGCCAAAGCAAATGACAATAGTGTGGAATATAGAGAAAAAACAACACATCTCTTAACCATTTTGTCTTAATATCCTTAACATCAAATGTAGAAGCCTACCAAGGAACGTGTCTCTATTTTAATGTCCTTGACATCTATTAGAAATATGCATTCATTCAAGGTTGCTTCCTGTGATTTGCCTCAGCAACCTAATGAAATCTAGCGAATCTTTAATGGTGAATCACGTCCCAATTAAATAGAGATTTAACACAATTAGGGTCTCACGACAAGTTGGTTGGGTAATTTTTTTGCAATTTAAACACTTAAAAATCTTTGAACATTGTTGAAAATCACGGCTGATTAAATCGGGATTTTTCGGGGACAAAAATCGTTTCGACCCAAGATTTTTTAAAACATGCATGCAATTTTGTAACAAATGTATACCCATTTTCAAACATGCAGCTTCATAATCTGAGCCTTGAATCAATACTAATGCTAAACATTTTTCAATGCATAAGAACTCAATATCTTTCTAACTTTTCATGTAGGATACTGTAATGTCTTGAACTGAATCTTCTTTGATTTTTAACAATTTCCACAATTATCAAATGCATGATCTTATCACCTTTTGATCACCGAGATCCTGATATGGGCAAGGTGAAAGCATACGGTGAAAGAATATGAATAATATTAAATTATTATACTTGTTGGTAGTAAGCTGCACAACTTCAATGCGTGTGAATCTAATGTCCCCAATTTTAATAAGTCAGCACTGCAATTAAAATAATTAATTTTAAGTTGTTGAAAGAGTCAAATTTAAAAGATAAATTAATTATTTTAATGGTATTAAAGTGACTAAGTTGGGAAAAGTTAAATCTTTGAAAATAAGTCACTTTTTGGCCAAATAAGGAGAAGATTAAAAGTACATATGTTATTTTCAAGAAAGAATGGGCAATTACAGAAAAGAAAGATAAAAGATATTTGAAGCTCTTTTACCAGGATAGGCTTGATTTATGTTCAAAACTTGGTTTTTGGAGTTGAGGACGAGAACCCTCAAATCCAGTGGATTGGACGAAAACCCAGATCCACTTGTAGGTGAATTTACTTCAGAATTCACACATTGTTTTGAAAGTTCAGATAGTAGAAGTGAATACAATGGTATTTGAGAGGCTAAATATTGAAAAAAAAAAACTTCTGGAAAAGCTTATATGGGAAGGTGGCAATGCAGTATGCAATCACTTCATTGAAGGAAGATAATCCTATGCATATTGAAGGGAAAACTCATCTTCAAGGGAAACGTGTATAGCTGGGAAGGGAAGATGAAAGGTCGTGGAGAGTAATTTTTGGGCCATAAAGATTAAGTGTTCACAACAAAGAGACAAGGGAGAATTCTCAGATTCAGGAAAAAATCAAAGAGTGGCGTTGAAGACTAACTTGAGGTTATGAATTAAATTAAACCTTTTGTGTGATCTCCGTGGTAATTCCAAAGGGAATTAAGGAAAAGTTAAACTAAACTATCGCAGCCGAATGAGGGAAGTCAAGAAGACCAAAAGTCTTTCGTGGAATAGTTTTTGAAGGCCTCTTCATTTAATATTTGTCGGTGCCATCTTTAAAGGTTGAGTCTGCCACTCTATGTAGAGGAGTCGTGGCGTATAGAGCTAGCTATGTAATGAAAAGAAAATATCAAAAGCTGCTTTAAGGAGTTTCGTTTGGTTTCCATCGCAATAGTATAAAGGAAGAATCAATATTTCTTGTAACCACAACATTGATAAATTAATAGTGAATAATTGTAACATTGTATGAATTGAAAGAAGCAATTTGTAATTTATCTAATATGAATTTAGATGCCTCTGCTTCATCGCCATAGATAAAGCTGAAATAGGAAACATATTCTGAAGTTCTCATGAGTATCGGGTTTCTTGGCTTGAAGCGATGTATCTCCAACAAACGTTGGAACTCAAAGCTTATAGTTTGCCATTGATGCTGAAGGAAATATAGTTTGCCAAAGGATGCTGAAGGAAATATGGTTTTCTAGAGGAGTTGACAAGGGAAGTCTATGTGGAGGAAGCTTAGTTGGCCAAGAATGTATATCAAGGCGAGCATAGCATATGGGAAGTGAACACAAAGTGTCGGCTATTTTGTATTTTAGAGACTGGGCATTCAACATGCATATGGGAAGTCCAAACTATGGCAAGAGGTCAGCACCAATGAATTACTAGTTGTATTCTTGTTGACAAATTTCTTGGTTGATGATTTTTTGTGTTAGTATTATCTCAATTGGATATTCTTGTTTGTGAAAAGAAGCAGAATGCATATGTTATGCTCTTTATTTGTGTTCTATGATTATGTTTATATTCATTTAAAACAAGGTTATGAATTCTATGTGATGAATGCAATATATTAAACGATCATCAAAATTCGGAGTTCAAAACTGTAAACAAGTACAAAGCTGCAATGAGACAAGTGTTTGACAAAATGCCTGAGTAATTCAATTGGTGAAATCGGAAAAAAATTATATGCAAAACAGGGTAGCACACTTCATTGGTATCAGAGCAATGAATGCTACCATCCTGGTAGGTTACACGTGTATGGACAGTTTACAGGTGTTGAAGAATGGAAGTTGTTATTGTTAATGTTGTAGTGTTGTGACCTTTTTCACACATCGCCCCATTGCAAATGGGGACCCCCTAATTTTTGCTTCGTCTCGAACTTTTGGCTTGATTTTAGTTGGTTTTCCTGTTGTCTCTCTCTCTTTCTGTCCTTTCTCTGCTGTCTGTCTTTCGGGGTGTGCCCATCTGATGTGGGATTTTGGCCAAGTCTGAAAATTAGGGTTTCATCTTTCCTGGTCAGTCCGAGGTCGAATAGGGTGAATAAATTGAAAATTGAGCTTAACATTGTTGTCAGTGTGCTTCCAGCAAGCTAGTCGTTGGAAATGTGTTTTCCTTCCTCAAGTGTCATATGCGCCCAAGTGTGTAAGGTGAGACTTGAATAAAAATTTCCTAAGGCATGGTGGAATTTAATATTCACCTTCAAATGGGATATGCGCCAAGTGAAAAATATTGCTAAGGAATGACAATTGCCAAGATGGTGAAAATAAAATAAGCTAGGCGTTGGGAGTGGAGATGAAGATACTACTAGGTGTGATGAAGTTAAATGTTCCTCATGGTGATGAAGTGCGCCTAAGGTTTAAATCGAGAATATTGCAAAGTGATAAAATTTTCTAAGGCGTTGGAAATTGCCAAATGAAAAATAAAATATGTTAAGTGTGATGTGCTTTCAAGAAATATTTTCTAAGAGAAGTTGATGAATTTTAGATGGATTGAAGAATGAATAAAATTTTCTAAGGGAAAAATTTTCAAAAAAAATGCTAAGTGATTCAAAAAATTTCTAAGGCACAAATATTTTCTTCCTTTAGAAAATACGCCTAGACTCTGAGTGATAAAATTTTCTTGAGGCGTGAGCAAATTTGCCGGGCATGAAGTCAGAAAGTGTCAACATTGCAGGATGAATTAGAATTTTCAAGTCAGATCAACATGAGATGTTCACCAAGATGAAAAACGGGATTAAATTTGTTGAAAATTATTTTTTCCAAGGTTCAAAATTCAAGAAAAATTAAATGAACCTGTTCGTTGGGTACTCATGGATTCGACGCATTCTGAAAAAAAATTTTCTTCTGGGTATTGAAAACCTTCAACAAGGGGTGGATTTTAAAGTCTTTCGCGCTTCGCCAAGCCTTCAGGATGGATATTTTTGATGGAAACCAGGATTGATGAGTTTTCCCAAAGAAATTTTCTAAGGCAAAGTGAAGAAAATGTGTTTTCAAGGTAAAATCCTCCAAACGATGAATTTGAAAGGAACTGCCTAGGTGAATTTGCTCAAGTTCTTCGTGAAGATAATTTTCTTGAACCGGAGATGAATAAAATCAAAATCGTCAATAACCCAGCTAATGAAATGAATTTCTCAATGATGATACACCCTTGAGAAAGATGGGTTGAAAATTTGGCTAAGGCATGAAGAATCATGCAGAAGGATGAAGTTGACTAGTGAGGACGATGAACGCTTGGAAGTTAGAGCATGAAAATCAGGTAAGTAAAGTGATTTTATATTATAAAGTGTTCTAATACTTTTCTCCTTGTTTGCAGGAGGAACGTCGAGACCGAACGGTGATGACTTAAGTGATGAAGAAAATACTCCGAGACTACATTTCAACCTCGAAGGAAGAAAGTTGCAAGAAAATGGCTAAGTGTTGAGACTTAGTGTAACTCAAGTGACAATGAATGGAAGCTCGAGCGAAGTTGAAGAACAACGTCAAGAAGAAGATTAAGAGCAGTTGAACTCCAGATTCTATCAAATTTTATTATCTGAGGAGGCAATCTTAGAGACTCTTTTACCCTCCTCCAAGCGATCAACAAAATTGGCTGAACGCGAACAACAGAGCAGTGTGAACGCATTTCAAAGCTAGAATCTTCTAGAAGATGGTGGCCATTAATGGCTCATTTATTACCCCTCCTCTTGGTGGCGGTTTTTAGGGCGAATCTTGTTTAGGGCTGAGGTGGCACAATCTGGGCCATCCAGTCGATTGTAATCTGAGCCGTCCGTTGGACTTGGCCATCTATAAAAGGGGGAGTCCCCCTCATTTGTAACTCATTAGAAGTAGTAGTTGAATCAGAGTAGAATTAGAGTAGAGGGACAACTTAGAAGTAGCTTAGTATAGATTGATAGTATAGTTTGAAGAAGAGGGAAAGTTTTCCCTTTGAAAACTTTGTAAGAAATTGTTGTGAACACTCTCTCAATAAAAGAGTTTTTCATTGATGGTGAATTTCGTCTTTGTTGTGAGTAGCTAGCAAGGTTTCTTCGTCCTTCCGATTCAAATGGTAGCGTAAAATAGTTCAAAGTAGTATAATTTTCATTCCATGCAAGTAGATAGTAGTGTGGAATGTGGTCTTCAACTTGAGCAAACTTCGCTATCCATACCACTAGTGGGCCCGCTGATGATGAGTTCGCCTTGCGTGGTCAACTGGAACATCGCGGACTTAACTTCGTTTGTGATTCACTCGTTGGTATGCGTCGTTGTGACGGTATCTTCGCATTGAATTATGATCTAAACACCTTGAACTACTCCTCTGAAGATTGCACCATTCTGTGGAAGCTGTCCGAAGCGAGGCAAAGCGAGCTTGGTTGAAGCTTGTGAAGATTGATCGCCATGTCCCATGCCTTAGAATAGATTTAGACTCTCTAAACCTTACACCATTTCAATTCAGTACTTTCTAATTAAAATAGGAAACCCGCGCTTCATAGACAAATCTTTCGAGCATTTGAACTTCTTTCTCCGCTCCGAACAATTTCTAAGTCCCCTTGAAATACCAGCAAATCACATCGAGCCAACTGAGCCTATTCGCACTGAAGAACCTTGGAGTTGAACGCATGAGCTTTCTTGCAATCTTAGCATGCAGAATACTTTGATCAAGAGAGAGTAGGGTAGCCGTTGGCGACTTTATTCTGCATTGGTGCAGTCACAAAAAACACATCAACATGTAGCTGCAAGAGATATTTTTCTCCTAAATAAAATTAAAATAAATGATCTCCAAGGCAGGTCAGCCTTTGATTTACAAACAATATTTATATTTTCTAGAGCCGGCCTAGAGAAGAGGTCGCCTAGGTTTGTATGTAAGGGAGGTGAAGTCCTCTCATTTGAACATCAACTCATTCACTCTTCAATTCGCATTTCCAAGCAGCAGTTTACATCTTTTAGCAGCAGATCTGATTCTTTGAAAAAGTATTATCATTCGCTCAAAGAGAAGTAGCATATATTATTGTATAAGACTTGGTCTAATTAAAGGGCCTGATTTTGTATGCAGCCTTCTACATTTATTCTTTCAATTTATAAGAGAATATTATCTGATGGGTTTTTCTCCCTCGAGTAGGAGGGTTTTCCCAAGGTAAAACTGTTGTGTTCGTTGATTTGTGTGTTGTATTTCTGCTTATTTGCATTTCTGGTCTAAATATAACATGGTATCAGAGCGGGTATAAGCAAAGATCCGATCAGATTTGTTTAAGTAGTCAAGACAAACCTTTATCTAGGGCAATCTTTCAAAGAAACGAAGATGGTGAACAGCGTTGTTGTGACCTTTTCACACATCGCCCCATTCAAAATGGGGACCCCCTAATTTTTGCTCCATTCTGGTCTTTTGGCTTGGGTTTTTCTCTCTCTTTCTCTGTCTCTTTTCTAATGTCTGCCTTCCGAGGATTGTGCCCGCCACTGAGCTTAAACGAGTGAAAATTGGCCAAGTCTAAAAATTAGGGTTTCATCTTTCCTGGTCAGTCCGAGGTTGAATAGGGTGAATAAATTGAAAATTGAGCTTAACATTGTTGTCAGTATGTTTCCAGCAGGCTCCCAGCAAATTTTCATCAGTTTTTGAAGTACTTACTATTTTTAGTAAGTGTGAAGTTCAGGGCAATTCGTCAGCATTTTTGAGATTCCGACAGTCACACGACATTTAGGGCACACCAGGCTACTCGCATGCAAAATTTGAGCGAAAACAGACAACTTTCTATTTTTAGCAGTACAGCTTCCGGGACAAATTTCAGGGCTCAGATGCAGAGTTTTTCTTTGCATGTTGGCATATTCCTTTTGGGTTTTTCGAGACCTTCGCGATGATATAACATGCAAAACGAGACGACAACTTTCAGAATTCAGTCTTCCGGGGCTATTTTTAGGGTTTGCATGTCAAGGTTTCTTTTGCATGTCGGATGATTCCTGGTGGGTTTTTCGAGAGCTTCGCAGTGGTATGACATGCAAATGGAGATAACCACTCAGTAAGGAACTTACTATTTTTAGCAGGTGCGTCCCGGCAGCCGCTTCCCAGCAGTTCAGAATCACGAGCTGATCACAATGCAACAGAAACGAGGACAAACAGAGATCATTTGATACGCATGCAGAGCAAATTAGGGTTTCCAACTTCGGGGCCTGAAAAGAGGGATTAAAAGTCAGAATTTTCGAAAACCAGTGTAAACCATCGCGATCAGTATCCTTCAGGCTATCTACTGGTAAAATTTGAAGACAAACGGAGCACTTACTATTTATAGTAAGTCAATTTGGAAATTGGCTA
>VDFB02216811.1:0-13926 GCA_007258455.2 Sequoia sempervirens
TCAAGTGTTTCTTCATCAACACTCAGCTGCCAGAAGTCAGTTTTCTTCTGAGAAGGGCAACTCCAACAACTTTGGCTCATGCTCAAGTCCTTGCTACAGAGATTGAAGATGATTTGATCTTGGCTGGGAAAATCCAGAAGGATCCTAATCGATTCAAAGGAAATTCCATTTCTGAGTCTTCCGCTTCAACTTCTATTGATCCTATGGTACAGAAGTTGGCTAATGAACTTCTTGCCTTAAAGAAGCAAGTTTCACAAGCTTCTTTTGCTGCTCCGTACAAGGATATTCCTAGAAGGACATATCCAAATTCTGCTTCCAACTATGCTGCCAGAAATCAGACTAAATTGCCTCCTCCTGAGAGGCTTGCACTTGAAGCACCCCCAAAGAATACAGCTGTTGGTTATTATGAAATAGATCGAGAAGAACTATCTTCCAATGATTTTCAAGCAGAAGATGAAGCTTTCTTTAATCAAGAAGATGAAGAGGCAGCTGGCGACTCCACAATACGATACATGCATTATGATGATTCAGCTGAAACAGAAAATATTGAGAGTCAAGCATATGCTGTTATTACAAGATCCCAGACTCGGTTGGCTCAAAAGGATGAAGAAGCAAAGGTGAAAAACAACGTTCAGTTGCCAGTGACCATTGCTAAGAAGGGGATGCCATTGCCCACCTTGACCAAGGATTCTTCCAAAAATCAAGTAAGCAATTCTTCCTCTATTTTCTCTGGTGAGCCTAAGACCAATGCACCAAATCCTAAAGTATTGGCTGAAAATACATCATCTACGTCTCTAGCAAATTCTTTCCAAGCTTTTGATATTATTGACCATGCTAGGAAAACTAAGATTCAAATGTCCGAGGTTGAGTATCTTCAAGCCAATCCTGATCAGCTTGAGAGATTGGTTAAATTTGTTAAAAATAGTGAAACTCGTCCTGTTTCAAACATCCCTATTGTCCAAGAACCTAAGAATCTGCCCAATAATTTGGTTATTATCCCATCTTCAGTTCCAGGAAAGATAGATCCTTTCTATATTTCCTTGCTTTTTAATGGTTTCAAATTAAGTAACTGTATTATAGATTCTGGTGCTTCGGATAATGTCATGCCAATCAAAGTCGCTGATTGTCTTGGATTAACTCTTACCAAAACTTTTGGTAATTGTTATTCTATGGATAATAAACAAGTACCTCTTGTCGGGCAAATCAAAGATGCACAATTTTCCTTTGCAGCCTTTCCTGAGAAAAAGATAAAGATGACTGTCCTTGTCGCGGACGTTCCAGCTTCTTATGGAATGCTCCTTGGACGTAACTTCTGCAAAGATGTAGGAGGCGAGCTCAACATGGATATGACAGAGGCCAGAATTCCTGTGAAGGGTGTTGTGCAGAAACTTGTTCCTGAAAGAGAAACCAAGTATACAGTGGTGAAATCTGATGACCCTCATGCTCAGATTCTTTTTGAATCAGCTGGTTTCGGAAATTACTATCTACATATTGATGAGATCTCTGAATTTGCTGAAGATTGGTGTTCTGCTGATTCTTCAACTCTTTCAGCAAATGAAGGGAGTTCTAATAATGGAGAGGATTTAACACTAGCTGAAAATTCTCTTGATCGTATGGTAGAAGATGCTGAATCTTCTACTACAGAAAAGGATATTGAACTTCTTCCTCAAGATGAAGAAAATCAGTCTTCTCCCATGGAAGAGGAGAGCACTCTTTCTTCCTCCTTTGAAGTAGGAGAATCCAGCAGTCTTTATATTGATGATAGCTCTAATGATGTTTGGATTCTAGAATTTGACGGCAGTTGTGCTACTAATGGATCTGGAGCTAGTGTGGTTCTGATTTCTCCGAAGGGTCAAATCTTTCCATATTCTTTCAAATTGCAGTTTGCAAATACTAACAACACTGCAGAGTATGAAGCTCTCTTGTTAGGAATGAATGTTGCACTTCAGAGAGGAATTAAAAATCTGCACGCTCAAGGAGATGCAGAGTTGATAATATGTCAAGTAAGGAATATCTATCAGACAAAGAATGACAGACTCCGACATTACCGTAATTTGGTATGGGAGAACATTCAAGACTTTGATGCTTTCAGCATCTCAGTTGTTCCTAGAGAATTCAATGATAGAACAGATTCTCTTGTTGTTTCAGCAACTCTCCTTATTCCTCATCTTGATTTTAATCAAGATAAATATATTGTTGAATTAATCTGCAGACCTAGTGTTCCAGATAATTGGGACCATTGGCAGATTTTCAATGATGATAAACAGATTATTAACTTTTTACAAGTTGATGATGGTTTTAATAATCTGTATTTTGAAGGAAGCAGTTCATCTCCTTCCTCCGACTCTATGTCAGATACTTGGTCTGAATCAGATGGAGAGATTCTGCAGTTAAAGGGGAATAAAATTCCCAAGGGATTGGTATCTTTGGAAAAGCTTTTTGACAAGCATGATCGATATATCAAAAAGCAGCAACAAGTGAATTCAGATTCTCCTACAGGGTATGACAAGTACAACATTGGGTCTGAAGATGATCCCAAGATGGTTAACATTGGTAATAGTTGCACTCCAGAAGAGAGAAATCAAATTATTCAATTGTTATAGCAGTACAAAGATGTGCTAGCTTATTCTTATGATGATCTGAAATCTTTTCAGTCAGGAGAAGTTCAGCATGAAATTCCTTTGAAAAGTGATGCAGCTCCCTTCAAACAAAAGCAGCGCCAGTATAATCCTAAAATTTCTGGCACTATCTATTCAGAAATCCAAAAGATGCTAGATGCACAAATTATTTTTCCCATTCATCACTCAACTTGGGTAGCCAATATAGTTCCAGTACGCAAGAATGGTGAGATTCGCATTTGTGTGGATTTTCGGAATCTTAATCAACAATCACTGAAGGATAATTATCCTTTGCCTATAATGGATCAAGTGCTCCAGACTGTGACAGGTGCTCAAATGATGTCTATGCTGGACGGATTTTCAGGCTACAACCAGATTGAGGTAAGTGAAGCAGATAGACATAAAACTGCTTTTACTACTCCATGGGGTACTTTTGCATATCGTAGAATGCCTTTTGGATTAATTAATGCAGGGGCAACCTTTCAAAGAGCAATGGATTTAGCTTTCCGTGGTATCTTAGGAAGGTATATTGTGGTGTATTTGGATGATCTCACCGTCTTCTCAAAAGATCGTGAGAATCATTTATTTCATTTACAAGATGTGCTGGAGAGATGTCGCAAACATGGTGTTTCTCTTAATCCCAAAAAGTCTATCTTCGGAGTTACTGAGGGCAAACTTCTGGGACATGTATCAAATGAAGGAATCAAGATTGATCCTGAGAGGGTAAAGTCTATTCAAAATCTTCCTTTGCCATCTAGTAAAATAGCTGTTCATTCTTTCTTTGGGAAAGTGAATTTCTTGAGGAGATTCGTCCTAGATTTTGCTGAGAAAACACGTCATATCATTGATATGATGAAAGGGAAAGCTGTTTTTCGTTGGAATGATGAAGGTAAAGCCGCTTTTGCTGAAATCAAAGATGCAATTGCTCATGCCCCGGTGCTAGTTAGTCCAGATTACACTAAAGATTTTATTATGTATAGTTATGCTTCAGAGCATACTATGTCTGCTATCCTGATGCAGCAAAATTTAGAAGGGATTGAGTCTCCCATTGCCTTCATGAGTTGTCCGTTAAAGCTTCATGAGCTCAAATATTCTACAGCTGAGAAGAACGCTTTTGCTGTAGTGAAGGCAGTCAAGTATTTCAGGTTCTACATTCTCAATTCTCATACGATAGTGTTAGTTCCGGATACAGCTGTCAAATCCATTTTGACACAGCGAGATTTTGGTACAAAAAGAGGAAATTGGGTGGCTAAAATCCAAGAGTATGATTTAGAAATAAAACCTACCAAGCTTGTTCGTGGCAGAGGTTTATGTCAGCTGATGGCTGAAAGCAGTTCTGAAGAAAGTGAAGAGGAAACTTATGAAGACCTTCCAAAAGTGTTGTTTGTCAGCACTACTGATGAGTGGTATTCAAATATTGCCTATTTTCTGACTTATGGTGAATGTCCAGCTCATCTCTCTTTCAAAGAAAAGAGAAATTTAAAACTCAAGGCTGCAAATTATATTCTTTGGGATAATGGTTTGTATAAAAGGACTCTTGATGGTAACTTTCAGCGTTGTGTTGATAAGGCGCAGCAAGACAGGTTGCTTGAATCTTTTCATAATTTAGCATGTGGTGGCCATTTTTCTCCATCAGTAACTGCTCACAAGATCTTGAGAGCTAGGTATTATTGGCCAATGCTTTTTCAAGATACATATAAATGGGTACGTAAATGTACACAATGCCAGCAATTTGTTGGTAAGCAAAAAATGATGGCACAGCCGTTAAAACCGGTGGTGATAGAAGAACCTTTCAGGCAGTGGGGAATCGATTTCATTGGCATCATTAACCCTCACTCAAGTGCTGGACATACCTTTGTTCTCGCTGCAACAGACTATTTCACCAAGTGGGTACAGGCTATTCCTGTAAAACATGCTACTTCAGAGGCAGTGTGTAGATTTTTGAAAGAAAATATCATATCAAGATTTGGTGTTCCTTATAAGGTGGTGACAGACAATGCATCTTCATTTTCATCTTACGAGGTAACCCAATTCTGTTTTGATTATAGCATAATATTGGCTCACTCATCAGATTATTACCCTCAAGGTAATGGCCAAACAGAATCAAGTAACAAAAATCTAATCACTATCATCCGAAAGCTTGTGGATGAGAATCAAAGATCATGGCATAAAGTGTTGTATGATGCTTTGTGGGCTGATCGCATTACACCCAAGAGAGCCATTGGCATGTCTCCATTTCAGTTGCTCTATGGAGTAAATGCAGAAATTCCTATTACATTGGAACTTCCAGCTCTCAAGTTGATCAAGGCCGTAGAAGATGCTACATTTGAAAGTTCTCTTGATAAACGGATAATGTTTCTTTCTCAGTTAGAGGAACAAAGATCACAAGTGGTGGATCGTATCCACGACCATCAGAAGCAAGTTAAAGCTCTCTTCGACAAAAAAGCAAAGCAGAAGGTTTTCCAAGTTGGTGATCATGTCTTGCTTTGGGATAAGAGGAGGGAACCAAAGGGAATGCATGGGAAATTTGATTCTCTTTGGCGCGGTCCTTTTGTAATTCATCAAGTAATTGGTGAGAATAGCTTTCTGCTGGCGTATCAAGATGGCACTCCGTTCCACTTCCTTACAGTGGGCAGCATCTAAAACACTACTTTCGGTAGAGTTTTTGATTAGTTTCTGTATATAAAGTTTGAGTCTTTTTGTTTCTTTTAGTCTTTTAAATTTTAGTCTTTTTTCTTTTGAGTCTTTTCTTTGTGTTTTGTTTAATGACTCCGTAGCCCAATGAATCTTAAGGCACTTATAGATTCTGGATTCTACTACCCTCGTTTTCGAAGGCAGTTCTCCAGTCGGACCCAGCTATTATCCTAAATTTTTGACTCGTTTTAAAAAATTGGATAACCAATCAAAAATTTTATAAAATTTGAGACTTTTCTTCTTTAAGGCACGCAATACGAGGTGCAAAGAGTGGCAAATCTCTGTTTTAGGTTTATTAACCTTTGGGCTACTTCTTTTCCTTCTTTCGTTTCCGTTTTCGTGCATTTCTGAGTCATTTTTAGTGTCTTTTTGACCAAATTCGGGTTTTTGGAGCAACTCAGCAAATAGGGAAATTTTGATTTAAAAGCAAAATTGTTAAAGCTCTTCAAAAACCCGAATTTGCTTACTTGATCAAAAAGACCCGAATTTGCTTAAGAGTCCTTATTTTTGACAAAAGGCAAAATTGCTATGTGGTTTTAAAAGTCCGATTTGCTTTATGCAAAATTGCTACTTGATCAAAAAGACCCGAATTTGCTAAAGTGTTTTAAAAAACCCGAATTTGTTTTAAGTTTTCATTTTTGACAAAATGAAAATTGCTAAGTTATCCCAAAAGCCCAATTTTGTAAAATGAACATGTTATGACTTCAAAGAAACCCGATTTTATGTTTTTATTGACATTTTTTCATTGCCAAAAGCTTTAGAAAGTCCGACGCCTTTCTATTTCAAGCCAGTTGAGTTCTATTTGGTTTCTTTTCCCTATTTCATGGAGATTTCGTCAACCTCAAAGCTTGAAATTCGGACTTTTATCAGTAAATAGTCATCACTCTTTCTTTTTCTGGACGCGCCTAGGGTTTCTTCACCATTATTTTCACTTGCAATCTTGCTTCAGGTATGTTTTATGTTTCTTCATCTCTTTTCAACGTTTTTCTGTTATTTATTTCTTCCATTCATCTTTATTCCGTTTATCTTTTATTTCCATTCCATTATCCATTTTATTTCCATTCCTCCATTCCATTTTTCTTCATCCCTTCGTCCATTCCTTCCTTCATTTCCTTCATCCATCCATTTCCATATCTTTCCATGGCTCCATACACTTGTTTTCACTCCTAAAAATGTCTTATATTGAAGATGTGTTTTTCACTATGTCATTCTAGCAGTAAGCTTCCATGTACCATTTCATTTTCATCCATCCACTTCCATTGTCATTTTCCACAAAGGTTACAAGTTTCTCCTTCACTCACATTTCGGGTTTCTAGCTCAAAAAATGCATTTCGGGATTTGCAGTAGGAATTACAATTTTCAAAATTGCAAAATTATAAAAATTGTTAATTCCAACTGCCTTTTGTAAAAATTGCTAAAGCTCTTTAAAATCCCGAAATTACAAAAAAGCAGAAATTGCTAAAGCATCAAAAAGTTCTGAAATTGTTAAAGTCATTTAAAAATCTGAAATGCCTTAAAAAGCACAAAAGTTGACCTTTTTTGGATAAAGTTCTAAATCCTAGCCAAAAAACCTCTTTGTCTTGCTGTTTCAAGAAGACAAGATGTTGTTTTTGACTGCCATCATTCCATCGAATTTCAAATTCGCCTTCACCATTCACTTTCCATTATTTTTCTAAGTCCATTTCATTGTCCTAGGGTTTGAGTTTCACCATGTCCACTCACGTTGATGCTGATGATGTTCTAACCTTATGGGGTTTTCACCGTAGTCTTGCAGATTCCTGTTCAATGACAGACGAGCCAACTTCTTCTAAAAGCAAAAAGATGAAATACAAGTTTGGTAAATATCAGAATGAGATTTCTCCATCTCATGTGGTTTCGAATATCGATGAGATCAAGGACACAGAAATTGGGCATATTGATATGTCTGAGTTTCTTGGGAGAGCTGAGAAATCTACTTCTTCTGACATGCAAAAATTGCTGAGGAGTCATATTCATCTAGTGTCTTCTTTTCCTATTGCTGCCCTTGAGCCAGAATTCGTCCTTGCGTGTGCAACACACTTTGATAAAGAATCTAGAACTATCAAGGACGATGATGGCAACGTGGTTATCAGACTTGATGCTGAAAAAATCAACAGAGTTTTCAGAGTTCCTGATGCCACTACATATTCAGAGATATCATTGAAGAGTGCTCATAAACATTTTGACCAGAAAATGAGTGATTGTATTAGACATATCAATTCTAAGTGGCTTCTCAAACCACGACCTTGTGTGACCCGGATACCCAAGTTGTATCGGTCTGATTTTAAAGAGGAAATTAATGATATGATCACTCTTCTGAGCAGAATAGCAGGGTTGAAGGTTTCTAGTGTGTTTGAAAACTGGATGTATAAGTTCATGGTGGTTATTAGAAAAGCACAGCATCCAATTTTCTGGGGTGAAATAATCAGTGACAGTTTGTGTGAACAGCTTGCACAAGTCCCTACCACTCTTACCTTCTACATGAACTCATACTTGGTTTATATAGCAGCTTCGTTGAGGCATTGTCCAGGCCTATCTCCTAAAGGCGACAGATCATTGGTGCCTGTATGGGAATATTATAACCAGCTGACTTTTATTCCAAGTCGAGCGCATTATAGAAGAGTTCAAGATGCTTTCTTTGGTTATTTATGTGTTTATTTGACAAAGCATTAGCAAATAACAGGGTATCTGAGGCAGCTTGGAATAAAGTAAATGAGTATGGCTGCTTATTTCTTCAATTCCCTACCTTCACTTATATGAGAGTCGGCTGCTTTGAAGACCAACCTTATATGCTTCCAAGGTATCCGACTGATAAGATTATTTTGATGGAGCTAGGAAGGCAGTTGATGACAGTGCATGCACGTCAAGTTTCACAACACAAGACTGGAGTCAGTATTTCATCACATAATCCATTGGTAATTGGGAGGTATTCTTTGACAACTTCTTCAAGAGCCAAGGCAATGGAAACTGAACTCCAGGAAATAACATTGAAAAGATTCCAGGCAAGAGTGGATTTTGATTATAGAAGGATGAAAGACAAAATTAAAAGAGCCTTCACTCATGTCCACCGTATTGAAGACATTTGGGCAGACCTCCGGACAGAAAAGGATATATACAGAATGGATTATTGCAGGCTTACAGTGGAGCAAATTATTGATGTGAATCTGACCTTAGTTCCAGAGGGAGTAATTGATGATAGACATATTTTAGATCCTGAATACGAAGAACAAGGAGTTGCAAATTCCTCTATTCCTGCAATCCAATGGTCTCAAAAAGAATTTGTCTCAATCTTTGATAGGTTTCAATCAGTCTTGGCAAACACCAACGCTTGGCTCAAAAGCATAGGTGTTAAAACTATCAAAATCAAAGTTAGGGCTGAAGATGATCCAGCTGGTCCTAGAGGTTTGAAGTCAGAAATTAGAGAGCAATCAAAAGAAGGAGCTTCCTCTTCAGGTACCAGAATTAAGTTGAAGGTAAGCCGAGCTGCAGAACAACCGTTGGAAAGGGAAACACTAAAGGGAAAAGAGGTCAATGAAATGCAGATTCAAGTTTTGGATCAGCAAGAAGAAGACGAGGTTCTTGAGACCTCTACCATTCTAAGTGAGATAACTCCTCACATTGAAGCTCCAATACCAGAATCAGCCATATCTCCTATGTCCCCTATCGACAGTGATGTTGATTCCTTCTCCACGGTATTTGTTCCTTCTATACCACCTCAAGAGACTAGTCATCAATCTTCATCAATAGTGAATACTCCCATAAGAAGCTTGCCCAATAACTTGGAGAGTATCTTTGATGTAAATCCAATCTTTCCAGTCATGTCAGAAATAACTCTTCCAGAGATTGATACATCTGTAACAAGCTTTGATTGTTTCATGGCCAATCCTAGTTGTAATTTGTCTTCTGAGCAAAACATAGTTGCTGTACAAACCGAGGCACCTCCTAGAATTTCTGTTGTAACACAAATTGAGACTGCAGTTGCTATTTCAGATGTGACAACCTTGGATCTTCCTCCATGGTTGAATTCAATTGCTCCAAAAAGAAAGAAACAAGCAGTGTCTCCTGATATTTTTTATTTCCAAAAATTGAAGAAATCGAAACCAATGGTTGCAAAGAAAGCAAAAACAGTCTCACAAGTATTTGTTGACAGCAATAGAATGAAATATGCTGAGATTGCAGAGCCTCTTGTTGATAAACCACATGAAGAAATGCAGGTATCTGATTACAGGTTCACTAGGGTGGAATTGGGCAAGCAGACTCATGCCAATATGATGCAAGATGCTCAAAGTTCAGTGACCATTTTGACACAAAGCTATAATGAACTTTTAGCTAAAAAGGAAAAGCTTAAAGAAGACAATGCTCAGCTGGTTTCAGTTATTCAAAGGATTACAGGATCATCAGAAGCAGTTGATTCTCTATCTACAGCTCCTCCCAATGAATCAGTTAGGCAATTAGAAAGAATTGCACAAAAGGCCAAAGCAGTTGATTCATGGATAACTCAGCTGATTGATCAAAGTATTCCAATGATTGAGAAGACCTTGCAAGTTCTCAAAAATGTCAAAATAGCAAAGATAAAGCTAAATCAGACTTTGGAAGCCTTCAAGCAAAGTTTGGAATCGCTTGAAAAAGATTTAAAAATCTGGCATGAGATAGATCAAGTCAAGTTACAAATTCTATGCAGCAACTCGATCTTGCCAAACAGAGAGAAGTACATAGAATTTGAAGAACTTATGACGAACAAGTCATTGGTCATTCAAGATCTTATCAAAGATATCCACGCCACTTTAGAAATGAATGATGAAGTTCAGCAGGATATTCTTTCAAGTTTTGAGAAGATCTCTTGTATAGTTTTGAATCAAGAAGGTGAATTACTTGCAGCTGATTCAGTCACTACAGAAATGGCAGCCAATCTTCGTCAACAAATGGAATCAGAGCAGTTTTCTATGGATTCAATTCATAAGCTTGTTAATCATCAAACAATCCTTGATAAGATGCAAACTTCCTATGAAGAACAGGCTGACGGCAATCGAGACCTTTTGATGTAATTTTGAAGATATTGCGTGCTTCAAAAACACTTTGGAGCCCCGGATCAAGATGAATTGCAGAAACTATCCTTCGACAAATTCTTATATTTCAAAGATGGGAATGAAACAAATTGAGTACTAGGTTTGTTTTATGTGTTTTGCTACGACAAAATAATAGCTAACCAAAACCGTTGCACAATTGCAGTGTTCTTTCCTTGCAATTTTCGAAAATGTAATTACATGTAAAATCTTACAAGACAAATCACAATTTGGATTGTAATTTTGAATAAGTCAATTGCAATTAGTTATCGGTTGAGAGATTTTCTCAAGTTTGTTGAGATCCTCCCACCTTTTTCTCCAGACCTTCCTCCTATAAATACTTGAGGGGTCTATTGTAATAGATATCTTTTTAGCAAGCAAGAAAACTCTGCAAAATTTTGTACTCATAAAGTCTTTGAGCTTTATAGTGGAATATTGTGAATTTTCAAGTAATATCAAGAAGCTGGAATTTTAGACTTTGAGCTGAATTCTCATTTTTGCATCCTTAATGTTCTTATGTCATTTTGGGGCATCATTTTGTGATTACTTGAGAGTTGTAGAAGATTGCTAGAGAGAGATTCAATTTAAATATCTGCAGTCTCTGTGCTGTAAATGTGAAGATTGAATTCATAGTTAGTATTAGAAATTGAGAAGAATTATAAGTCTTTGTGCTCATAGTATTTCTCATTTAAAGTAGTCAAAAGATACATCGTAATTACAGTCTTTGAGCTGTTTTATGCTGTATATTTTCATCAAGTAATTATTCTGAAAAGGGTAGATAGGATCTCATTCCTCAAGACTTTGTGCTTATTGGTTGTTTTCCCGTCCCGGAGGAAGTAACGGAAGTCTTTGTGCTTTCAAGAAACTTTATTTCCTCTTTCTTAATTTCACTGTGTAGCTGCTGTAATAAATTTTATCCACATGTATTGTTTCTTTTCTGTGAAGAGAGAAGAACGTAATCTTTCCTGAAATAAGAGGAACGATTGCTGTCCTACCCATATCAGTTTTATTTAGTTAAAGGGGGAGCCTTCCCTAAATTAGGAGAGTTTAATCTCACGTGCTGTGGTTGAAATCATCATTTTGTATACTTTCACAAGAATACAAAATTTCCAACCAACAAGTTGAGGGGAGTTTTAAGCTATTCATTGAATTTCTGTGTTGCTGGTTATTTATTTTAAGTGCAGGTCTGTCATAACCAGATTTAAGAAATCTGCATTTTCTTCCTTGGATCGGAGTTAAGAAATCATTAAAGGCTTTGTAAAAGGTTCCTTCTTGTTGCAACAATTTTGAAGAGCTCTAATATTGATCTTGCAGGGATTCATAATTATTGTAAGCTGGCAATAGTACTGACAGCAGTTCTTTAATCCTGCTTTTTCATGATTTGTAACTCATGCTTTACATTCTGTAATTGCTTTGTAATATCTTACATCTCCGCCCTATGGTAGCTCCTTTCCCCCTCCGGGTTAGAAAGCACATTCTGGGTGTCGAGTTACTTCAGCATTCTAGCTTATTTCCCTTCAAAGCATTGTAATTCTTAGCACTCCGCCATATGGTCGCCTCAACTCCATACTGGATTGGGTAGGACATACTTGGTGTTGAGTTCCCTTCGGTGCCTTGGTGGTGAAAGATCCTCGACCATATGCTCGCCATCGCCGACGCCATTCTTGGTTGGTTCCTTCCAGTTATTTTGCGTTGAGATCCTCATTGAGCGCTCACTGCCCGCCTCATGGGGATGTGGTGCTTGTACATTACAGTTGGAATTGTTCAGTATAGATTACGGTTTAGAGCTAACCTAAGTGGTTAACTTTACTTGTTGCAATTGTTGAAAAAATTTGGCTTTCCGAATATTTCACTATGTCAAGGAGGACCCCAAGTTATGGTGGACTATGCATGGGCCTAGATCTTTGATTACTACTCTAGCCATTCGTTTGCTGTCCCAGGTTTCTAGTTCTTCTGTTGCTGAGAGGAACTAGTCTACTTATAGCTTCATCCACTCTGTTAAGAGGAACAGGCTTACTTCTAGGAGGGCAGAGAAGCTTGTGGCTGTACATAGTGCCTTACGTCTATTTGACCGCAATACAACTACATACAAGGAGAGTCCAGCAGCCAGATGGGATGTAGAGCCAGAAGAGCCAACACAGATAGATGATGATCCTACACAGACAGGGTTGGTTGGTATTGGTTTAGATGAGCTTCAGCATGTGGAGTCCAGCAGTTCCAGTGATGAGGAGATTGGCATGGAGTTTGGAGATGATTAGATCATTAGAGGCATTAGGCCATTAGCTTGGAGCCATTTACTATTTGTATTTAGTATTTACTATTTACTAGTATTTTGTTACTTGTACTCTGTTTTTTGAAGTTTGAAGTTTGTACATTGATGATACAGTGATACTTGATTGTAATTATGATTCATGAATCATGATTATGTCATTATGAAACTCAAATTATGAAACATCTAGTTCTTGTTGCATTTTCCAATGTCTATATTTTCATTTTGATTTTCAATGTTCAATGGTTCACTAGTTCAATGAAATGATATATTATTGCAATGTGTTATTGTGTTTAAACAATTAATCTTTTAAGTTTTAAGTTTTGTTTTTATGTGTTAACTTTACTTATTCCTTAGGCTTCTACAATTATGTAATTATATTGTTATACATCTTTTTATAACTAATTTTTCAAGTACTATATGTATTTTATTGTATTGTCCCCGTCCCAAGGTAAATTTACATTCTCCTCGGAAAGCGGCGTCCCCATGATCCCCAGTCCCCATCCACAGGGACTCAGGTGGAACCTTTGGGTATATCCTAACACCACCCTACAGATTTGCATATTAGAAGAGAAGTTAATGCAGATATAGAAGAAAGGATAATGCAGATATATGAAGAATATGTGCAAATATATATGAGAAATATGTGCAGATATTTATGATCATTGACAGTTTGACATTGTCTGTATTGATGTTCATGCAGTGTCGGTCATATCTTCCAGCCCAGATCGCATAAAGAAAGCAATTAAATTGTAGCCCATCAACTATTTAATTGGTGAAAGCAATTTTATGAAAGGTCACATCATTTGTTAAATGATGATTAATATTTAAGGAGATGCGAATTCATGGAGAGGTTCGATCTTAAGAGAAGCCAACTTCTTAATGAAGAGACACGATTTCTTATGAGGCCGTCTTCTTGTTCATTGGACGCGATTTATTGAAGGGGTGCATTCTTCTATGAAGGCCGACTTATCTTGAAGTGTGACGACCTTTCCACTTGTATATATATTTGATGTGTTTCATTGTTCTATCATTCATCCATTCTATTTGTTGTTCATCCTTGAGATCAAAATATTCAAGTGCGAGTTCTTCTCCAAGAGCAGATCAATATAGTAGAAGTCTGAGTTGTTATCATCAGCGAATTGCATCATTGTATTTTTGTGTTGCATAATATTTTTGGTGCTTATATTCTGGCCTTCATATCGGCCTCTTGTAAGGAGACGATTATTGTGTGATTCAATATATAAGTGATATATTGTTGCTG